>SSNS01001832.1:0-14344 GCA_006937985.1 Aphyosemion australe | reverse complement strand
TTCTATTGTCCTTCTAGGCAAATAAAGTGAGGTACAGTGGCCGTCACAACCGAGAATGTCCCTGCTGAAGCAGACGGGTGTACTGGGGGGAAAAAAACCTACCAGGAAATGGAAAGCAGCTGGGGGAAACAGCACAAACTCCCTCACTTTCTGGTCATGTCAGGATATAAAAACTCCTGATTTCTTTATCAGATCAGGCTGTAAAAACAGTCAGAGGTTTAGATTTATTACCTTGTCCTTGTTCTTCATTAATTCTTGTTATTCTTTTAAAGGTAACCAGTAAGTGTTATGAGGCCTCTGTGTCTGCCTGCAATACTACCAGACAATCAGGGATTTTGTGACTTCCATCCATGCATGTAGACGCCTCAGTGCGTCAGTCAAGCAGCATATATATATATATATATATATATATACACTGCTCACAAAAATGAAAGGAACACTTTAAAGAAACACATTAGATACATCAGATCTCAATGTGAAGTTGGATATCTATACAAATAACGACAGGGCAATGTCTTAGGAACAAAAGGATGCCAAGTCTTTTAATGGAAATAAAAGTTTTCAGCCTACAGAGGGCTCAATTGTGTAGACACCCTAAAATCAGAGTGAAATGAAGATGTGGCAGGTTAGTCCATTATTTCAAAAACTTAATTTCTGCAACTCAAAATGCTTTTCAGTATCTTGTGTGGCCCCCACGAGCTTGTGTGCATGCTTGACAACGTCGGGGCATGCTCCTAATGAGACAACGGATGGTGTCTTGTGGCATTTCCTCCCAGATCTGTGTGAGGGCATCCCTGAGCTCTTGTACAGTCTGAGGAGCAACCTGGCGCCGCCTAATGGACCCAAACATAATGTCCCACAGATGTTCTATTGGGTTTAAGTCAGGGGATCGTGAAGGCCATTCAATTGTTTCAATTCCTTCATCCTCCAGGTACTGCCTGCATACTCTTGCCACATGAGGCCGGGCATTGTCGTGCATTAGGAGAAAACCAGGACCTACTGCATCAGCGTAGGGTCTGACAAAGGGTTCAAGGATTTCATCTGGATACCTTATGGCAGTCAGAGCACCATTTCCTAGGCAGTAGAGGTCTGTGCGTCCCTCCATGGATATGCCTCCCCAGACCATCACTGACCCACCACCAAACCTGTCATGTTGAACGACGTTGCAGGCAGCATAACGTTCTCCTTGTCTTCTCCAGACTCTTTCACGTCTATCACAGGTGCTCAGGGTGAACCTGCTCTCGTCTGTAAAAAGTACAGGGCGCCAGTGGCGGACTTGCCAATTCTGGTGTTCTTGAGCAAATGCCAGTCGAGCTCTACGGTGCTGGGCAGTGAGCACAGGGCCCACTACAGGACGTCGGGCCCTCAGGCCATCTTCATGAAGTCTGTTCCTGATTGTTTGGGTAGAGACATTCACACCAGTGGCCCTCTGGAGGTCATTCTGTAGGGCACGAGCAGTGCTCAGCCTGTTCCGCCTTGCACAAAGGAGCAGGTATCGGTCCTGCTGATGGGTTGTGGACCTTCTACGGCCCTGTCCAGCTCTCCGAGAATAACCGCCAGTCTCCTGAAATCTCCTCCATGTTCTGGAGATTGTGCTGGGAGACACATTAAACCTTCTTGCTGCAGCACGTGTGGATGTGCCATCCTGGAGAAGTTGGGCAACCTGTGCAACTTCTGTAGGGTTAAGGAATCGCCTCATGCTGCCAGTAGAGATAATTACTCAAGCCAAAACTAGCACGAGTGGAAAACCAGCCAAAAAAGATCAAGAGGGAGAAACTTGAAATGACCTCCACATGTTAAACCAGTCCTGTTTTGAGGGTTTTGTAATTGTTGCCACTTTAGTGCACCTGTCGTTAAGTCCATGAACACCAATACAGCTGAAAGTGATTAACAATGCCCTCAGCTGCTTAATCAACCAGAAAATTATCAGACAGGTTTAATTGATTTCATGCCAGGCCCAATAAAAAAAATGTTCCTTTAATTTTTGTGAGCAGTGTATAAAGGTTGTTTAGCAATTAATACCTTGGTATTATCTTACCTCTATGAATGACCTCTGTTTGGAGAAATACAGAGTAATTATAATGAGCTAATGCTAATTTTGTACCATGCTCAGAAAAATAATGTATTCTCATCTTGAAGAGTTGCATCTAGCTTTGTGAATTTTTTTCTGTTACTAAAACTAAAACATTTTGTGTAAGTAAGTTCTTTAGGGAGTGGGTTCACTCATCAACTAGACTAATTTCCACATAGCTGGCAATAAAAATGTATTGCAGATTTGAACTAAGTTCACTGAGAAACCGTTTATTGTTTTTTAGAAACATGATCGGCCACTCTAAGTGTAACATGCAGGCTTAATGTGAAAATAGCCTTCTGCCCTTATTTCCTGCATTAGCTTCAGATAGAAAGTATAGACGAGGAAACTCGGTTTAGAACAGCCTGACAGATCGTTACACTGAAAATTAAAATTCATGGACTCTGCTCTGGTTTACTTCTACTTCCTGAAACAGGAGCGCTAGAGCTTTTTTTCCCACTGAGGTCGACTCACAAGGCATTCGATCATACTATAAATACAACAAATTAATTGAAAAAAAAATGTGAACTTGGTCTTTAAGGACTTATATATTCATTTATTTCTTAGCTCTGTGTCTATGGAAATGAGTGGAAATAAAGAAACATGGATGTTTTTGTTTAGAGCACAAACACTGAGATACACCACAAATGCTCCCATTTTTATTGAGTTTGTGTAACAACTCTGCCATCTCCAGGAGTTTCAATGTCCATTGTTGTCAGTTCCTATTAAAAAAAAGCAAAAACCTCTGCTCCAAATGATTTTATTCTCAAATATCTCAGTATCAATAATGGCAAATATATTAATTATTCATAACCTTTCCTAAAAAAATAAAACATCTAAAAAGACCATGCAACATAATGCACGTGGGGAACAGAAAGCATTCCAGGAGGCCTTAATCCCATTCATTAGCCCTCATCAACCAGCCTGACAGGGTATTCAAAAGGAAAGAAAAAGAGGACTAAAGGATGGGGGAGGGTGTCAAATTGTCCAATAACAATCTAATTAGCAAATAATTACAGTGTATTGACAAGATGCTGATTAATTTCAGTGTAAATGAACAATGTTAATGACTCTGACTGGTGTTTTATTGCTCTGCAGGGGATGACGTTAATTATTGAGATGTAATAAAATGGGCCTGTGAAGAAAAAGGAACACCAGAGAGGACTGCAACCCCCCCTCCAACTCTACCCGCCTGCAGCTACAAACACTTAGCACCATTATTTCTGTTTTTATAGTCAGACGCTGTGGAGAAATGCCTGCAACAAACATCACCATTTTCACTATAATTGTTTTTGAGGGAGACTCAATCATCTTAATCAAGTCAAATTTTAACTGTGTGATTTCTACTACCCCTCTGTGATCTGGAAAACTAAAAGCAAGCATGTTTTTTTGTTTTTAACCCACTTGGCCTCCCGCACCGTGTTTTTAACCCTCTGTAAAACTAGGTCTGTGCCACAGATGCTGTTTGTTTGCTCCTAAGCACTGACTAAACACAGAGTAATAGCGTTTTCTCAGCTGACTCAATGCATGCTTCCAGCCTTGTTTACTTTGCCTCTCACATGAAGAGTAAAATGATCATATCATGACCATATGGAAAAAAATTACGGTCATGATTTCAGAAAGAGCTAACAAATCACATCAAATTAGTAAAATATTAACCCCTGAAATCTGTATTTCTTACATAATTTATTTTCTTAGGAAACCAGTTTGGCTATACAGACGCTGATATTCCTGACCACTGGATCTGTGCTTCTCAGTCATTTGACTACGATCTCCACAACCTTGTGGTCTGTTGCACTTTCTGCTCTCACCACATGTTCACACCAAGTGTGGAACATACACGGTCTGGTTTCCATACAGCCTCGGGACAGGCTGCCAGTCACACTGACTGCTGATCATGTGCAGAACGTCTCCAGAAATTTGCTCCCTCGAGGGCAAATGATCAGATATTTGATGTAATACATTTTAATAACAATGTGGTTAAAATAACGTGAACTATCATACACTGTGAACCGATATCCCTGTCATTACTATTAATATATAATGCAACAGGGCTTTTATTTTGAAATATACCAGATGAACATTGTTGAACTACGTCTTACTTCCTGTCTGGCTCATGTAATTTTTAATTCATGAAAAAATCTGCACGCAGCATCCAAAAAACAAAAAATAAACTCCATGCGGAAATCTTTCGGAGTTTTGCATCCGGAGCTGCACCGCACTACAGCCGGTGTGAATGCTGTGATTGGACCCAATGATTTTTGGTTTATGTGGAAGTCGTATAGAAACCAGACCACATCCGTTCCACATTCGTTGTGAACGAGGCTTCAGAGTCTCAGTTCCTGCCTTTGATCACGGTAATTTGCAAAAATGAATAAAATTCTTTCACACCGAACGGTTGCGTTCCCGATTCTGTATGGCTTCGGCATAGATCAAAACCCATTGGGTCCAATCAGAGCATTCATAGGATGCAGATCTGAATGTGGAGCTCCACAAAGTTTCTGCTGTCACGGCATAAATTTAAATTATGGACGCTCAATATTGGCTTCATTATCGATATCCGATATACTGATATTGTCTGACTCTTTATTTCCGATATCAATATAAACCGATATCGAGGTTTGCTGTGTCACCTCTCATAAAACATAAAACATTTTAGGTCACTAACATTACATATCTCCTATCATGCTTAAATTTTAAACGTTTTCTCTGCAAAATCAAAACTACTTAAATTTAAGTCAGTAATAGGAAACGCGCCATGTTTAGTTTGTGTCCAGCAGCAGCTGAATCTCATTCTCCCTAAGCATGACACTAATGTGTGTATTGGTTAGTAATGTATTTTTTCTTTTTTTGTATATTAGCAGTTACGGTTATGGGCCTCCCTCCTTAAGCTGCTGCCCCCGCAACCCGACTCCGGATAAGCGGAAGAGAATGGATGGGTGGATGGATGGATGGATGGATGGATGGATGGATGGATGGATGGATGGATGGATGGATGGATGGATGGATGGATGGATGGATGGATGGATGGATGGATGGATGGATGGACGGATGGATGCAGTTATTGTGATAAAACATTTATAAAGATCTTCGGATAAGTAAAGCAAGCTTTGGGTGAAGATTCTTGATTTTGTTTTAATCGTTTGTCACTATACAGGGCAAATTTCTACATCACAAGTTGTGCCAAATAAACTAAAATATCAAAAACATTTACCTCAGATCTGTCATATTTTTACATTTTGAGAGAGAGGAGAAGTAGCTGAAGAGTCTTATGTATAATATGTGTATGGAATGTAAACGTATCATTAAAAGACTGAAAACCAATACCGATATTTTCCAGTATTAAATTTTATTGCTGACATCGGCCGATATTAACGGTAGACCGATGATATCAAACATTTCTAGTTTAAATATTTTTTTACCCATTTCGATTGTTATGAGGAGATCAATGTGGCCAAATGCCGTTGTTAAAATGTCTCTTTGATTTTTTAATATCTTACCTTACAACTGGGCCCCCATAGCAACACCTTTACAACATTCCCCACACCCTCCCAGCCATTCAGCCTCACTAAAACTACCCTTCTTTTTCACGCTTTTTCCTTTCACCGTCCTTGGTTCAAAAGCTGAATTTCTGGCTTACTAGATTAGAGCACAAAGGCTTTTCTTATACATCCTGGAGAAGCCCCACTAAAGAGGCCTCGACCCCATCCTGGATAGGCCGGAACAGGAGTGCTCGCGTACCCAGCCAGAGTTGGTCCTTTTGATTCTCATTAGCATTTCCATACAGGTTTAATCCACTTGGCTTTTGGATGGTGGGTGATGTATTTTTCACCCATCACACCCCCGTTCTCATTCTCATGGTCCAAGTAAGACAATCGGCTCATAAACTGGCTATTTTTTCATGTCTGTCCACTTATGCTGGCTGGGTTAAAAAATAAAAAGCCATAGTGGATGGAGTGTGTGGTGTGAGGAGAGTCCTTCAGCTGCCTCACAGAAGCTTCCTGTTAAACACACCAAACACTATAAAGGTTTGCTGTCTAACGGAAGAATTCAGCTAATCGGAAGGTGGTTTCTGGTGGATCCATACAGGGCCGGCTCTACCCAATTTGGTGCCCCAGGCGAGATTACTTCTTGGCGCCCCCCCACCACACACACACACACACACCCTTTTTCTCAGTATCCCCCCTGTACGAAAAAATTTAAGGACAGCAGCCATCTAAATGATCACAAACGTTCATTTTTAATAATTGAAAAACAGCAGCAAGAACAATCTTTCAAGCAGCTCTATTCCTTGCTGCAAAGGCATAGAATCAAATGACAGTGGTCTCATCTCAGGATTGATGTTTATAAAAAAATTGTCCATTGACACATGCCTCATCTCAGGTATGTTTTAATCAGGTTCAATCAGCAGCAGCTCCTCTCTGCAGCAGCAACTGTCACTGGCGTTGTGGCAGCAATCCTCAGGGCCAGCAGCATATTAGGGTCAACTTCCTTCAGTTTATCTTCTCTTTGTGGAAATTCAAAGTCTGATGTTAGCTGATAGGCCCTCTGTGGACTAACTCCACCTTCATCTTACCAGACAGGTGAGGTCAGTCAGCAGGTCTAAAGGAGCCTTTAAAGACTCGTCCTGAACTTTAGGATGTGTTGATGGGTGTCTGTGACCTCAGGCTGTTGAACGGTGCTGCTGTGTCTGTCCCTTCAGCTGGAAGCAAATCAAACACACATGTAAATATAAATAATCCTTCGGTAAGGTCACACAGTGATTTATAAATGACAGGACATCAGGTAATAAACACACATGAGCATAACGTAACAGTATTGTTCAGTAACAGGACTTCAGCTACAGGACTCACCTGCTTCAGGGTGGTGTTGGTGTGGATGTTCCATCAGAAGCTCCAGCAGCTGTTAGGCTGCATCTAGACACATAGATATACATGTTACTGTACAAGATCACACATAGTAGCAGATAAGTGAGTAAAACTTTATTTATAGAGCACATGTAAAGGCAATAGTCACAAAGTGCTGTACATGACAACAAGCAAAGAAAAACAGATAAAAAACCAATAAAAGCAAAACATAAAACACAATGAATCAAGTAAAACAGACTTTAAGTTGCTTTTTAAAATGTCCTCTGATGACTGATTTGTATCTAACAGTGGGTTCTGTAGTGACCTCTGACATTTATATACTATCATTAATGCAACAATAATCTGTTGCAATAATTTAAAAATGAAAACCATCAATGTGAATTTTTGCAAAATACAAACCATTTTCTACTATGAGGTTTAAAAAGTCACTTTGACCAGAAAAATAGAATAAACAGACAGAACTGATAATAAATGATCAGAAAATGATTAAGGATCATCATATAATTATTAGGATGAAACACCGAATTCTCAGAACACAAAACATCTGAAGATATTCCAGAACACTGAAATGATCCTAAGACGTTATTGTAATGTGTTCATGATGCTGCTGCTCTGTTACTGTCTTTAAGGTTGTGTGGCTGAATGTTTACAGTCTGTGAGAGCTGGATGTGCAGCTAGTGCAGGGGTTGGCAACCCAAAATGTTCAAAGAGCCATATTGGACCAAAAAAAAAAACAAAAAACAAATCTGTCTGGAGCCGCAAAAAATGAAAAGCCTTATATGAAGGCAACACAGGCTGTAAGTGTATATTAGCTATATTAGCCTATTATCAAAATGACTAAGTAGGCTACAAATACTTAATGAGCATTCATGATTAAATGTTTATTTTCCCTCCAGCATCCTGGAGAGAATGTCACACCACGTGACTCTGCTGTACGATATTTGGTGCTTTAAGTTTAACTCCCATTACAATATTAATCAGTAAGATTCATTTGATCATTTCTTCTTGAGCCCATCACAGCTCACATACCTGCATAACAGCGCTGTCTGTTTGATATCGATCACATCACACGACTCATCACAGGTAATTGAGTACGCTGGAGCTGAATTAATGTCTTTGATTTGGTGATGTCACCTGCTATTTTAATGGTCCTTTCTTTCACCATCTTTGCGAAGAGAGGAATGTCTTCTGGATTATCTCGGTTTTGTTTTTGAAGTCTGAAAATAGGTGCTCTGATATTTTGATGAATGAATCCTTCATGTAATCACCATCCATGAACGGTTTTCCCAGCCTTTTTTATCTCTCAGGTTGCAACAAAACCTGCAGCAGTAGTGGAGTTTGGAGATCCACTTCTTAAATCCACTTTTGCAGTTTTCTAATTTCTCCAGAACGACTGCAATTGCACTTTTTCTCTCACTCCCAACTGGGTAGTCCGCTGCAAATTTTTCATGCTTTCCCTGGAAACGTCTTTTCAAATTATGGGCTCGACACACGGGAGGCGACAAACGACCGCGATCAGCGAAACTTATCGCTATTGCTTTTACCACCATACCATACCACATTTATTTATAGAGCACGTTTAAAAACAGCGTGTCAGCTGACCAAAGTGCTTGAACATAGTAAAAGGGCAATATAAAACAGATAAAAGGCAGTTAAACTAATAAAATAGGTCCTCACAAGCAGAGAATGTGTGACAGACCGATTAAAAAATAATAATAATAATGATAAGGCATAAAAATCAACATTTCAACAACACAAGACGCGAGTAAACATGAAAATTTGGATTTATGAATACAAGAAAAGAACAAAGTGAATAGAAATAAAATAAATTTAAAAAGAAAAGGATAAAAACAGTAAAAGATAGAAAGTCGATGTCAGGGACATAACCTGACACACGGGAGGCGACATGTAGCAGCGGCAAAAAACAGCGACGCCTCTGTTCCAGGGTGAATAGCGCGTCTTCCGTTGTTTTGATTGGCCATCAGATTGGAGGGAATTTTGGGTTATTAAAGCAGTTGAAAAAGCGGTAGATATGAAGTCTCACAAGGTTTTGCTAGAGTTAAGGGAAGTCTTGTAAAGCTCTGGGACATCTGACACGACAAGTATTAAATTTTCCTCCATGTTTGCCTGGAGATGTACTGAGAAGCATCTTGTCCCCTCATTGGTCAGTCAATGAAACCTCCGCTGATTGGTCCTTGTCCGAGCAACAGCGATGAAAAGTTGAAGTTTTTCCAGGTAATCCTTCTGCGTTGACAATGAAAGCAAATAATTCGGTCCATTCTTCCTTGAATCCTCTGTTCTCATCAGCTATCTTTCTCTTTTTCCCTTTGGGATCCATGGCCCTGACACACCCGCTGGTTTGTTTATATCCATGTGGCGCCAGTGGCGGCTGGTGAATTTTTTTTTTTGGGTGGGGCGCATTTTTTTTATTTTATTTTTTTTATGTTAGTTCTTGTGAATGGTTTTTATCTTGAGAGGCGCTATATAAACAGTAGTTTTTTTCTTCATTTTGCAGGTCAGTTTTTCAGATGCGCTAACCACATATCACCACTAGGGAACGCCAAATTACCATTCTTATGCGTCACACAACTTGAAATCTACGTACCGGTCCAGGAGCACTTAGCTACAAAGTTGTTCCAAAAACATGCTTCATATTGACCAATATATGCAAACCTTACACACACTAAACAGGAAGAGGCTCTTTTAAACGATAGAATCCACGTTTTCTACCTCAACACCACCCAATGACTGCTAAATGAAAAGCAAAACAAAGCTATTTTCATGAAGTCAAAAGCTAAATTCTGTCTTACCTTGCTGGTCAAAATAATCCATCTTATAGTAAAAAATCCACTTGGTTCGTAGAATCCAATGATAAAAAGATGAAACTACTAGTTTTCTCCATAGTCAACGTTAGCAGCGGCTCCACAACAACAACTGTGGAGAAATTTCCGGTTCTGTCTGGGCTGGGTGAGCTGACCAATCAGCATCCTCCTCCTGATCTGAGCAGACGACCCCCCCCCCCCCCCGTTTGCTTGCGATCGCAACCATATGCGCCCAAAAGCTCTCCTATTCCTTGTCGTTGGGGATCCAGCACGCATGCGCCAGTTAGCCCGTATTAAGTCAATGGTAAAGATTGCTGCGCCCGAGAGTACACGTGACAGGAAGTACATCGACGTTTCGGCCGTGTTAAAAGTATTAACTTTACAATTAAATGCATGTTACACACAGCACTTACAGCCCATAAGGTGTATAGATCGTTTAATTTAAATTTTATGTTTTTTAAATACATTTTGTGATTCCTCTCTTCTTCTTCCTCTTCCTGTGAGACTGGTGGGGCGGCGCCCTAGCGCCCCCTATGGACGAGCCGCCACTGCGGCGCCATGCTGAAACGTGTGTCGCACCCTATGACGCAAATTTTCGTTGACAGAAATGTTAAAATTTAATATTTATTATGCACATTTTTACACCATTGGAAAACGTTAAGAATGTTTGTCCTCCTACAGAAACGATATTAAAACAAAAAATATATCTCCCATCCATTTTCATACATTTGTGAAGAAGCTCCAGGGAGCCACTAGGGGTCGCTAAAAGAGCTGCATGCGGCTCTAGAGCCGCGGGTTGCTGACCCCTGAGGTAGTGAGATGCAGATGATCCCAGCTGTTTAACAACTTTAATAAACCACTGGTAACCTGCTGAAAAAATACAGTATAGACCAGCATATGTTTTGTTTTAGTGCTGGTATGCTGGTCCAGCATGGGATGCTGGTGATGATAGGATACTGGACCAGCACCTTCTGAAGCAGCCCATGAAACTGCTGCGAGCGCTCAGGGACCGTCTGCAAATATAAACACTTGAAATGGCTGAAAATATAAAAACTCCACACTTGTACACTGTAGTGTCACCAGATTCACAAAATACAACGCTACACACATGCTGTGCTACTTAATAACATTTTCTAAGGAGGTACATTGATGTGGGCTTGATCTTTTAATATTAAGGCATACATTTAACGTTTTTTTTATTCTGCAATTTTGCGCCCTGTCCAGAGATTGCGCCCCAGGCGGTCGCCTGTGTCGCCTGTCGGCAAAGCCGGCCCTGGTCCCACCGGCTTTCAGATCAGGTGTGGGGGGTGCGGTCCGGAAATGTGGGAAACGCCAGCGGGGTATTTACACACGTTCTTTAATTTGACCTATTTACACAAAGAACATAAACATAACAATAACATGCATAATAAATTATAACAAGATGTGTTTAAAGGTGTGTTCAGAACTGTTTTTAGATACCATGGCAATAGTCGCATTTAAGTTATCCACCAGATGAATTGAAGCCATTATCTCATCAAAGTGGTTCCTTCTTATTGCATTTGAGATGGCTTCATTGTAGACATCAGGGTCATATTATATGACCAATACAGGGCTGTACGACACACGCACACAATTTTCAAGCTCTCATCATGTTGTACAAATACACACAACAGTTCTACAAGTTCGGGCGTTTTGAAACATAATGATCTCCATAGTCCAAGACTTGAGTCCGTGACAGCGCAGAGACCGCCCCCATAACCCCTTCATGCCGCCATCGTGTATTGCGCAATCTGCCGAGCTGGTCAGTATTTGACCCACTTGTTGCCAGACTTAGCAACAGTAACTAAGGGGGCGCAGGGCTCAGCGAAAGGTCAATTAAAGTTATTTTTTTAAACGTTTATCTTGCAATGTGCGGTCTTATTTAATACATGTATTCCATATAAAGCATTAATTTGTGATCAACATGGGGTGATACAGGGACAGGATTTAATAAGTGTACTTCCTTCTCTGATCCTTTCCCTCTTGTTTTTATCTTTTTAATATAAAAACATTTGTTTGAAGTAAACTAGTCATTCATTCATATCTTTCAATGAAACAAGACACGAGTCAGTTGAGGGAAATAACGTCTTGAGATATTTAATACATTTTGAGGTTATGTTTTATCCTGAAAACAGAAGGTGAAAGAGGCCATGGGACGAGTGAATTGAGACGGTGCTCAGCAGTCAGTGCTGAGTTTGCATGAATGGGCAGCTCCACCTTCTGGTGCAGCTCCGCCTTTGTGGTTCTGCCAGTAGCATGCACCGTCTGCGGAACACCAGACATGATTTTACTCACAAACACATACCGGGAGCCTCGTTTTTTGACATAGACGACTGCTGCGACCAGAGCTCCCAGTATGACCACATGCTGCCCACACTGGTATATGTTTGTGAGTAAACTCATGTCTGGTGTTCCGCTGGGCTTTGGGTAGGTACCAGGAGCAGCCATGATAAGGAGTTCAGTCCAGAAGGAAAAGTGGACTGAGATCAGCTGAAGCGCACACTCATTTATCTGAGACACAAACATGCCTGATGTGTTGTTATGACGTTCATCACCTGGCCTGACAGGCTCCTCTCATGGACTAAAACGAGGAGTAATAATGACGTTGCAGATATTTAAAGTAGATATAAACTGAGACAATAGAATGTTTAACAAACAGGACACTGCAGTTAAATAGGCTTCTGGTGCAGTGCAACACAACACATTGTAAATAAGCCCTCATTTTAAAGCTAGCATAAATTGTGGAAAACACAATAATAGGAAAAAAAAAACAAACAAGAGCACAATAATTAATGCACAAGAAGGTAGGGGTCTGTGCTCCATAGGCACCTGATGTTTATATCTAGTGGGATCAAAGCTTAGTTTTTTGCTCATAGTAAAATATGATGCATGAAAATCACTGAAGCTCTCGATTTACCGGTTGATGTTCCTACCCTCACCTATGGTCACGAGCTTTGGGTCATGACCGAAAGAATGAGATCACGGATACAAGCAGCTGAAATGAGTTTTCTCTGCAGAGTGTCTGGGCTCACCCTCAGAGATAGGGTGAGAAGCTCGGTCATTCAGGAGGGGCTAGGAGTAGACCTGCTGCTCCTCCGCATCGAGAGGAGCCAGTTGAGGTGGCTCTGGCACTATGTGCCTCCTGGACGCCTCCCTGGTGAGGTTTTCCGGGCACGTCCAACCAGACGGAGACCCAAAGGAAGACCCAGGACACGCTGGAGGGACTATGTGTCTCGTCTGTCCAGGGAACGCCTTGGGATTCCCCGGAGGAGCTGGCCCAAGTGGCTGTGGAGAGGGAAGTCTGGGCATCTCTGCTTAAGGCGGGCGTACACTGTGCGACTTTTTCACTTTTTTGAGCCAATTTTCCCCTTGTGTGAGAATGTACGAGCTCGGGGTGAGTTTCGCGCAGAGCGTCGTGTAGTATACAGGGGGTTACGAGAGGCGATTAACACCACATGACCAGCTACCGATCAGCAATCGTAAGCTCGCACAGATTTTTGGCGTGTTTGATATTTTGCTCATCCCTCGTGATGGTGTCGCACTGTTGAAGCGGCGCTGCGAGCGTCTGTGACCCAAACAGTATCAGAACCGCACACGGCGCATGCGCAAACACAGAAGCAGTAGCATAAATGAAGGGAGTGGAAGCGAAAACAAACCAAATAGCTAACCCACTATCAAAATAAAAGCAGTGTTGCTTTGTTTTGATGAAAAATAAACTTTTTCTTCATTTAACAGCGGGAAATGCTGGTAATTTATTGATTTTGATCAAAAGTGGATCAAATATAATACAAACAATATGTTTTCGTTGTTATTTTGTTATTTAAGGAACAAACCAGACTTTTATTTTTATGTCAGATTGATTTTTTTACCATAGCAACAAGCAGCACTTGCCATGAAGCAACAGAGAATGCTTCTATTCCAAATGCCGTCCTCGTTCTCCCATACTCAGACCAACGTGTTGCGTCATATATACTTTTTTTTAGCTGCGACGAGTTCATGCCAGACCAGACGTACAGTGTGAGCAGTCAGGTCGCATCCGAGAACTGGGTCGTACAGTGTGAGCACATGACTCGTGAGATTTGCTCTGCGAGGAAGTCGTACAGTTTGAGCTGAAGCTGAACGCTACGAGTGAAAAAGTCGCACAGTGTACGCCCGGCTTTTCGGCTGCTGCCCCTGCGACCCGACCCCAGATAAGCGCAAGAGAATGAATGGATAGATGTTTATAATCTAGAATGTATTCCAGTGGTTTAAGCCACAGAAGGACAAACCATAGAAACAAACATGAGAATAAAAGAATGAACCAGGGCTTAAAGCTTTGTAATAAATAAATTAACCTCTGATCAGATTATCAGTGGAATAAATAATATCACTATAATCCAGCAGATAGGAGTTTGTTCATTTTTACCATCTGTTGAATGTGAAATTCATAAAATTGTTATTGTTAAAGGATCTGATTATTTTATCATGATATCAAACTCAAATAGTGATATTTAACACTTGTAGTACACAAATGACACACTAGAGGGCAGACGTGGACAGGACTCAAAAAAGTGTCAGTGATT
>SSNS01001831.1:0-14351 GCA_006937985.1 Aphyosemion australe | reverse complement strand
ACGACAGTTTTGCTAGAAATAAAATACACTGTATAACTTCAATGGATGTGAATCAAAAGGATATGATCAATTCCATTCCACATACAGTTTCTTTCCTTAGCTTCAATCCACCACAACCACCTTTGGCTTGTTAAAGATGACAAAATTAGGCCTTATTCACTGCAGACATCAAAGCCTACAATAAAATGTGTGCAGATGACACTAGGAACAACAATAATTGAAACAAAATTGAATTTCAACTAAAAAGAGTAATTATGGAGTGGAGTTATGAAACGGTTATTGTCATGCCACTTGCATGGGTAGAGTTTCTGACAAAATCAGGACAGTTATGTACTCTACAGATATAAGCATTGTAATTATTCCAATGGCAGGACTATTTGGTGAAATGGTACTGCACTTCTCCGCTGATTGATTTGTAAGAGTCCATTGTTTTGTCAAGGTGATTTGTACACATATATTTGAAGAACGTTTCGACGAAGATGGGATTCGAACCCATGTGTGCGAAGCACAATGGATTAGCAAGGGGAATTAGCTCAAGTGGTAGAGCGCTCGCTTAGCATGTGAGAGGTAGTGGGATTGATGCCCACATTCTCCAAAGGTTTCCATGCATTTGTTGTGAAAGAACAGGCTGTTTTGCCAACATGTAACCCTCTTTGGACAACATATTGAACAGTAAATCACAAAACTATTGACGACAATTTTGCTAGAAATAAAATACACTGTATAACTTCAATGGATGTGAATCAAAAGGATATGATCAATTCCATTCCACATACAGTTTCTTTCCTTAGCTTCAATCCACCACAACCACCTTTGGCTCGTTAAAGATGACAAAATTAGGCCTTATTCACTGCAGACATCAAAGCCTACAAGAAAATGTGTGCAGATGACACTAGGAACAACAATAATTGAAACAAAATTGAATTTCAACTAAAAGAAGTAATTATGGAGTGGAGTTATGAAACGGTTATTGTCATGCCACTTGCATGGGTAGAGTTTCTGACAAAATCAGGACAGTTATGTACTCTACAGATATAAGCATTGTAATTATTCCAATGGCAGGACTATTTGGTGAAACGGTACTTGTTCTGCCCTGAATGTCTTACATTTTGAAGGGATTGTGTTGTCTTTGGGATTAGTTTGTGCAGTTAAAGGGTTTGACATCTTGGTTTTCTTATCTTGTCTTATTTTGTGACCTCTAAAAAGAGACTTGTTTATTGAGCAGCTTTTATTTTGAAGCCTGTCAGGACAGGAAACAGGAAATGATAAGCAGGATGGTTTTTTTTGAGTTGTTCAGAAGGAGAGAGCATGGCTGACTCACATGTTAATCCAGATGGATCCAAAGCAATGTTTTATGCAAACCCTTTTTGAAAGCAATGGCTGTAAGTATTGATGTTTGTTCAGAAATATAACTGTTCATATTTGTGGATTGTGAGCCAAATTTTATACTTTTTGAGACATTGTTCTAATTTTGGTAATGCTATTTTCTTATGTTTAGTGAAAGACTGATTGAACTGTTTTGCTTACATAATGTAAATTTACAAGAATATTTTTGTGTTTTTTTGTAGTTTTACTCTGATTCAACGGCAACTTCTTGTACAATTTGTTGTGTACAACGAAATTAAAGGAGCAAGCACGCTCACTTTCCTGGCTCTTGAAAAGGAGTTTGGCTGGCTGTTTATCTATGTTAACACTTTGGAAGTACAACACATAGAGAGAACAGTACAGTAAAAAGCCATACTGTAACAGGGATTAAGTGCAGCAATGGAACCAAAGGCAGAAGAAAAGAGTGAAAGTGCACCATCAGTGTTCAGCTCTAAAAGCACGTCTTCCTCCAGACATTCAGTAGCTAGTGCTGCTGCTAAAGCCAGAGCTGCAGCTGAAGCCGCACGTGCTAAAGTCACATTTGCTCATAGGCAACTTGAACTAAAAAAGCAGAGAGCTAAACTGGATTTGGAAAAAGCTTCTCTTAACGCAGATCTAGAAGCACTAGAAGCTGAAAAGGAAGCTGCTGCTGCAGTTGCAGAAGCTGAAAGTTTGGAGGCTGCAGCAGCCGCAGAAAGTGGGGATAGCCATAGCAGTAGGAGCAGAGTCTCACCCCTGACAGTAAAAGAACGAACAGAATCATATGTGGCAGATCAAGACCAAATCAAGTTTAGTCCTGCTGATGCAACAAGTCCTCATCATGACAAGGAGCCATTACCAATCTTGAAAAAGGAATGTCATGATTTAAGCTCAGCTAACACTCCTGATGTCCCAACAACAAAACCTCATCATAAATTACAAAGTGGATATATGCCAGCTTCAGAACAGCGGCCATATGTGCATCATTATCCTACATTGTACCCTCCTTCCTCAGTCAATCGCTATGAGGAAAAGGACTCGCCTTTAAAGCGTTCGAGCCATTTTTTCACAAATAGCTCCCCACGCTCCCCTCAGACTCCTGCTGCTAATATGATGGACTTTGCTAAGTATCTGGCACGCAGGGAGTTAGTAACCACTGGACTTACCAAGTTTGATGACCAACCGGAGAATTTTAGAGCATGGGAGTCATCCTTTGTGAATGCCACCCAGGATTTAGAGCTAACAGCCAGTGAGGAATTAGACCTCTTAATAAAATGGCTTGGAAAGGAATCATCCGAACATGTCAAAAGGATTCGAGCAGTTCATGTCACCAACCCCAATGCCGCACTTCAGTCGTCTTGGACAAGACTTTATGAAAGTTATGCAACACCTGAAGTGATAGAAAATGCTTTATTCAAACGTCTGGACAGCTTTCCTCGTCTCGGTTCAAAAGAAAATGTCAAATTAAGAGAACTGAGTGACCTGCTTATGGAGTTGCTTTCAGCTAAGGAAGATGCATACTTACCAGGCCTCAGCTATCTTGACACCCCACGAGGCATCAACCCCATTGTTGAAAAACTACCAACAAACCTACAAGAAAAGTGGCTTTCTGTAGGCTCAAAATACAAGCAACAAAATAGGGTGTGTTTCCCTCCATTCTTTGTTTTTGCTGACTTTGTTAGCACTGAGGCCAAAGCTAGAAATGATCCAAGTTTTGCAGTGATAAATAACAGTCGCCTTAGTTACCGCAGTGACAAACCCTTCACAAGGCATGATGGAATCAAGCCTGCTATTGCTGTCCATAAGACGGATGTAGCTGCCACAACAGAATCAAGTTCATTTCACAGAACAGAAAAGGAGAAATGTGGACGTGATCCAGCTAAATTCTGTCCACTTCATAACAAAGATCATCCTTTGGAAAAATGTAGAGTCTTCAAAATGAAACCACTTGCTGAACGCAAAATGTTGCTGAAAGAGTACAAACGTTGTTTCAGGTGCTGCTCTGTTACTCACATGGCCAGAGAATGTCAAGCAGGGCTTAAATGCATTGATTGTGATAGTGATGAGCATTGCACAGCTCTGCATCCAGAGACCATCCTTCCACCACCGGCGCCTCCTAGGATGCAATCTGACACAGAGCAACCAAACAACACTCCTCCTGAAGTAACTTCAAGGTGCACAGAAGTCTGTGGAGAGGGTCTCCCAACACGATCCTGTGCAAAAATCTGTTTAGTACAAGTTTTCCCTAAAGGACACCGTGAACAGTCAATCAAGATGTATGCAATCCTTGATGACCAAAGTAACCGTTCTCTTGCGAGGTCTGAGTTTTTCCACCTTTTTGGCATCCATGGTGACTTTTCACCCTACCTCATGAGAACCTGTGCAGGCACAACTGAAATGACTGGACGAAAGGCAGTTGGTTTCCAGATTGAACCAATAAATGGAGAAGTGTGTTTAGACTTACCTCCTCTACTTGAATGTAATGAGATAATGAGCAACAGATCTGAAATACCATCACCCAGCATTGCCTATGCACATACCCACCTGAAACCTCTGGCACCACACATCCCAGAAGTTGACCCTGAAGCACAAATCTTGATCTTACTTGGAAGAGACCTGATACGTGTTCATAAGGTGAGGCAGCAAATCAATGGCCCCCATGATGCACCTTTTGCTCAACGTCTGGATCTTGGCTGGGTGATAGTAGGGGAGGTTTGCATTGATCAAGCTTACAAGCCTACTGTAGCAGTCTACAAGACTAACATCCTGCAAAATGGACGTCCATCACTTCTGATACCATGTGAGAACCACATTTGTGTGAAAGAAAAAATGTGCTATGGCGGGGAGAAAAAGTCAGACATTTCCTTCTGTGCATCTGGTTACAAGACTGTGAGCATACGTCCTGAAGACAAGCTTGGAACAGATGTGTTCACTAGAACTCCAGATGATAACAAACCTGCCTTATCTTTTGAGGATGAGACATTTCTCAAAATTATGCAGAAAGACTTCTGCCAGGATGAGAAAAACAATTGGGTTGCGCCCCTACCATTCCGGTCACCTAGATTATGCCTACCAAACAACAAAGCTCAAGCTCTTTCTCGTCTCCACTCCCTGCATCGCATGTTGAACAAAAATCCAGAAATGAAAGATCAGTTTATAGCCTTTATGGAAAAGCTTTTTGAAAATAAACATGCAGAAACTGCTCCACCTCTAGTGGAAGGCAAGGAGTGTTGGTACCTACCCATCTTTGGTGTCTACCACCCCCAAAAACCGGGCCAAATACGAGTGGTATTTGACTCGAGTGCACAGGAGAGTGGCATCTCTCTCAACAGTGTCTTGCTCTCAGGTCCAGACTTAAATAATACCTTGCTTGGAGTCCTGCTTAGATTCAGGAAGGAGCCTGTCGCAGTAACAGCAGATATCCAGCAAATGTTCTATGGCTTCTTGGTGAGAGAAGACCACAGAGACTATTTACGATTCCTCTGGCACAAAGACAATGACTTGACCAAAGAAGTGATAGAGTACCGCATGCGAGTGCATGTATTTGGGAACAGCCCTTCGCCTGCAGTAGCAATATATGGCCTAAGAAGAGCTGCCCAGGAGGGTGAGCACATGTATGGACCTGACACATGCCTCTTTGTGGAGAGAAACTTTTATGTGGATGATGGGCTCATCTCCCTCCCAACTGAAGCAGAGGCCATAGACCTACTTAAACGCACTCAAGCCTCTCTGGCAGCTTCAAATCTTAAACTGCACAAAATTGCTTCAAACAGCATCTCAGTAATGCAAGCTTTCAGACCCGAGGAGTTGGCTGCAGGCCTGAAAGATCTTGGCCTTGATGATGACGCTCTGCCTTTGCAAAGAAGCCTTGGTCTGTGTTGGAGCATAGAGTCTGACACATTCACATTTAGAGTGGCTGTCAGTGATAAACCTTTCACTCGCCGTGGAGTACTGTCCACTGTTAACAGCATCTACGATCCGCTGGGGTTAGTTGCACCTGTAACCATCTGTGGGCGTGCACTGCTCAGAGAACTTTCTGCAGACACTCAGGATTGGGACACAGAGCTTCCTGCAGACAAATCAAGAAAATGGCAAACGTGGAAAAACTCACTGCAGGATTTGAGCAACCTACAACTTCCCCGCTCTTACATAACGCAGTCACTCTCTTCAGCTATGTACACAGAGCTGTGTCTGTTTTCAGATGCTTCGAACTGGGCCATCGGAGCAGTGGCTTACCTGAAGGTGATCACAAGAGATGGACAGTGTCAAGTGGGGTTTGTACTCGGCAAAGCAAAGCTAGCACCAAAGCCCGAACCCACTGTCCCTCGACTTGAACTATGTGGGGCTGTTTTAGCTGTGGAGATGGCTGAACTTATTCTTAAAGAACTTGATCACACCCCAGACACTGTGAAGTTCTTCTGTGACAGCAAAGTTGTTCTCGGCTATATCTATAATGATTCAAAGCGGTTCTTTGTGTATGTACACAACCGTGTTCACCGGATACGTCAGTCAACTTCTCCGCAGCAGTGGCACTATGTGCCAACAAATCAAAATCCAGCTGATTTGGCTACTAGATCTGTCTTGGCATCTCAACTCACTCAAACGATGTGGTTTACTGGACCAAAGTTCCTTTACAAGCACCCTCAGCCGGAACTGCATCAGTCGTACCAGTTGGTGGAACCAGAAAAAGACAAAGATGTAAGACCTGAACTGAACGCTTGTGCTACAAACATTAGCGAAGGAGAACTTACCTCAAAACGATTTCAACGCTTCTCTACATGGGAATCTTTACTGAAAGCAGTCTCCTTCCTAATCCATCAAAGTCATTCACACAAGTCTGATGCACCCAGCTCATGCAAAGGATGGCATAAGTGTGAAAAAGTCCGATCCCCGGAGGAGCGTGAAAGGAGCAAACAAGTCATTCTCATGTCAGTTCAAAGAGACGCTTATCCAGAGGAGTATGCTGCTTTGCAAGCAAAGCGAGCAGTCCCAAGGTCAAGTGCAATCCTGAAACTTGATCCTTTCATGTATAAAGGCCTCCTGCACGTTGGTGGACGTTTGAAACACTCGAGTTTGAGCCCTGAAATAAAAAACCCAGTCATTATCCCAAAAGAAAATCATGTCACTAAACTACTAGTGATTCATCATCACACAAAAGTGAAACATCAGGGGCGGCAATTCACAGAGGGAGCAATCAGAAATGCTGGCTTGTGGATTGTTGCTGGCAAACGATTGATAGGTTCAGTCCTCCACCATTGCGTTATCTGCCGCAGATTCAGGGGAAAGCTTGAGATCCAAAAAATGGCAGACCTTCCCCCAGAACGTTTGAGCACATCCCCACCTTTCACATATGTTGGTCTGGATGTGTTTGGTCCTTGGGAGGTGATTGCTCGACGCACCAGAGGAGGGGTGGCTCAAAGCAAAAGGTGGGCCATACTTTTCACATGCATGAGTACTCGAGCTGTGCATATAGAAGTCATAGAGTCTATGGACTCCAGTGCTTGTATCAATGCCCTGCGCAGATTTTTTGCATTGAGGGGACCAGCTAAGCAGCTACGTTCAGACAGAGGAACAAACTTCATTGGAGCTTGTTCTGAACTTGCTGAGAAACAGGACAGCTCTCATCAAAACAAGATTCTGAAGTATCTCCATGAAAATGGCTGTGTGTGGGAATTCAACCCACCTCATGCGTCCCACATGGGAGGAGTGTGGGAACGTATGATTGGTGTGACCCGAAGAATACTGGATTCCATGTTGTTTCAAACTAAACACACTCAACTAACAAATGAAGTTCTTTGTACCTTGATGGCGGAAGTGTCTGCCATAATAAATGCAAGGCCATTAGTTTCAGTTTCTTCTGATCCCTCATCACCTCAACTGCTGACACCTGCTATGCTTGTGACTCAAAAGCCCTATGTACCAGCCCCAGTTGGTGACTTCTGTAAAAATGATCTATTCAAGTGCCAGTGGCGAAGAGTACAAGCTTTAGCAAGTGAGTTCTGGACCCGATGGAAAAATGAATATCTCCACACGCTTCAGGCAAGACGTAAGTGGACCACAACCTGCCGTAACCTTCAAGTTGGAGACATTGTGCTGCTTAAAGAAAGTGGATCATCTCGCAATGAATGGCCCATGGGCCTGGTTACTTCTACACTTCCAAGCGCGGATGGAAAGGTCCGCAAGGTTGAAGTCAAGATTACATGCCAGAACAAGCATAAGATGTTCCTAAGACCCATTTCTGAGGTCGTGTTGATCCTGCGAAAGGAAGAGCAAAGTTCAATGCAGAACTTTTGACTTTGAGTGGCATTGGTGATGCCAGACGGGGAGTGTTCTGCCCTGAATGTCTTACATTTTGAAGGGATTGTGTTGTCTTTGGGATTAGTTTGTGCAGTTAAAAGGTTTGACATCTTGGTTTTCTTATCTTGTCTTATTTTGTGACCTTTAAAAAGAGACTTGTTTATTGAGCAGCTTTTATTTTGAAGCCTGTCAGGACAGGAAACAGGAAATGATAAGCAGGATGGTTTTTTTGAGTTGTTCAGAAGGAGAGAGCATGGCTGACTCACATGTTAATCCAGATGGATCCAAAGCAATCCTTTATGCAAACCCTTTTTGAAAGCAATGGCTGTAAGTATTGATGTTTGTTCAGAAATATAACTGTTCATATTTGTGGATTGTGAGCCAAATTTTATACTTTTTGAGACATTGTTCTAATTTTGGTAATGCTATTTTCTTATGTTTAGTGAAAGACTGATTGAACTGTTTTGCTTACATAATGTAAATTTACAAGAATATTTTTGTGTGTTTTTTTGTAGTTTTACTCTGATTCAACGGCAACTTCTTGTACAATTTGTTGTGTACAACGAAATTAAAGGAGCAAGCACGCTCACTTTCCTGGCTCTTGAAAAGGAGTTTGGCTGGCTGTTTATCTATGTTAACACTTTGGAAGTACAACACATAGAGAGAACAGTATAGTAAAAAGCCATTCTGTAACAGGGATTAAGTGCAGCAATGGAACAAAAGGCAGAAGAAAAGAGTGAAAGTGCACCATCAGTGTTCAGCTCTAAAAGCACGTCTTCCTCCAGACATTCAGTAGCTAGTGCTGCTGCTACAGCNATGTTTGCTGTCCTTCAGATACCGGTATCTGTCTGTGGGTGTTTGGGAGTTTGACATTTACCAGAATGTTATGTCTGGAGAAAGTTCTTGTACGTTTTTCAGACTCTCCTGCCTCATTAGGGATGACGGTCACATTTTCTTGTCCTTTTCTTCTTTGTTTGCAGTGGAGAAATTCTCTCCCCCTGACTTATTTGTTGGTTTATTAAAGGCCCATCTGGGGTAACTAGGTTTGGAGTGCGTTTTTGAAATGTCTGGAAAAAAAAACATTAAAATGCTTTCATACAATTCAACCTACCTGGAAAATCTGCAGTACCATATGTTGATCCAAGCTGATTTATGATTTTCTTATAGCATAATTCAGCAGCAGCTTTCAATCAATTATTTATTGTGTTTTTCTTTTTTCAGCCAGCCTATTTTTTAAGGGCAAGGCAGCTTTATTTGTATATTTCATACACAGAGGCAACTCAGTGTGCTTTCCAATTAACAAGGTTAGCAACCCCCAGACAGCACCCCCCAGACACCTCATAACATTGTCAGTAACGTAATCCTGTTACACTAAAAAAAGAAAAAGTTTCACAAACTACAAACTTCATGTGTACATGATACTTTGAACACTACCACCAATACATTCACCCCATCCGTCTCTGCCCACCAAGACTTTCAGGTGAAAGATAACAGATTTATTATTCACCGCAGCTTCCAGCATTCCTGCCTCTCCTGTGTTTCTGCAGAAGCGTTCTTCATCAGTAGCCTAATCCTCCTCGACTCAAAACAAAACTAAAACAATCTTCATACCCTGATCAAATGTAATAAAAACAACTCAGTTTCTCAGCTCTTGAACTTCTAGTGATGCACTGTTGATTTTGATGTCTCTCTGTCCCTGCCTTTGGGAGCTATTCCAACAAAATATTGTTTTGTGTTTTCATGTCTTATTTCTCCCCTGATCCCCAAACACCAGTGTTTGTCACTGTGGAGCGTAAAATGTATAATGTGATACAATGATGGTGTTTTTATGTCAGATGTGCATCATCTTTATTCTAACAACATTCATAGAGGAAAATTACACAAATCAACTGGTAGCGTGAAAATATAAACAGCTCTTTCAAAGCTCCTCAGCTGCACACAAGTCATTTTATGAATATTATCTTGTAAAAAGTCACAATTTATTCATTTTGTACTGGTTCAATAAACATTTGTGTTTTCCTTTTCATATAACAGGACTTCCTGTAAAACCATGGGCAAGGTGCCGAGTAAAGTTCTGCAGGAAACCTCGATGGATGGGGTTCGAACACAGGTAAAAGAATACGTCAAACATATATTACAAAAGCTGCTAAATCTCCACGCACAGACAGAAATGATGCACCATCTTCCACTCAGTGGTAAAAGCACTAACCGTGTATTTAGGTAAACCTCAGCGAATAGTGCTCCGGTGGTTGGAAATGTGCTCGTGCTGGTAAAGTGGGCCAGCTGCTGTGCTCTCACAGCAGAGATTACGCAACTGGGATCAGCCGCTGCTTGCTTTCACACTTTCTTTTCTCTTTTTTCTCCTGCATTACAACATATAATCAACAAAATACATTAGTGAGCTTTAGACCAAATATTTCAGCCATTAGAGTTCAGCGATTTAGAGGACGGAGAGAACATAATGACCAGTGGTCGAAGCCAGTTGGGTTAAAATGGTTTTGAACTACAAAGATGTAATTTTGCTTATTTATTTATTTTACAATTTTTACAATTTTTATAAGTCACACAAAGTCAACATTTTATCACAATAAAAAACAAAGCTACAGTTTTAAAGAATACAATTTAAAAAAATAGTGTTTTTTTCTGTTTAAAAGTAAGTTAAATTAGCTTGAAAAGGACAATAGATTAATTGACTGAGTGTAAATGTGGGGTTCAATGAAGAATTTCAAATTAAAAGCATTTAAAAGCTTTTAACTTGTTATAAAAGTGTCTATGGAGGGAAATCAGTGTGTGAGACTCCTGCAGATAAGAATTAAAAAAACTAAATGTAAACATTTTTGACATCTAGGGGTGAAGTTATAGAACATAACCATCTTTAAAGGTGCATGAAGTAAGAATGACATCTTGTGGTCACATTAGGGTACTGCAGTCCATGTATTAAAACAAATGAGTCAACTGTTGCTAGTCATGGATCAGCATCAGAAGATTCAGAAGGGCCATCGTTCTCGCATACTACTGCCAACCACTGAACATTCTCTTTCTCCTCACATTAACTTTCTTTAACATAGAAGTACTACTACTAGTTTATTTATTCATTTGTATAATTTGTATAATTCTTCCATATTCAACCTTTAACCCCAAACCCTAACTGAATTGAACTGAAATCAAATTCTAGACGACTAGTAAAGACGAGTCATACACAGTAAGTTGATAAGTAGATACATAAATTTCAGTGTAATATTGAGTTTTTGGTAATTGAAAAAAGTATCTTAACATTTTTTTAGAGGCGACTATTTTTGTTCTAATTCACTGTTAGCATTCTTCGTTAAAGGTTAGCTTCTAGCATTTTTATCTGATATTAGAATAAAACAAAAAGGATGCCAGAGCTTCTTAGGGTTACAATAAATAAATCCAGGTCCGCCCACAACGCTGCTACTTTTTGCACACTGGTCTCAGATTACAAATGCAGGCACAGCAGTGTTTGTGTTAAAGACTTGGCAAACATTTGATAGGCTCGGGAACCAGGAAGTAACTCTTACTAAATTCTTACTTATTGCACCTTTAATGTTCTGGCATCTTTAAAATATAAAATCTCTAAAAATATCCCAAAAGTATTCATTGTTTGCTTTTTTTCTTCCCTTTTTTTGTCTCCAAATGCTTTTGCTTCTTCTGTGTTTACTCAAGAATTATTCCCACATGGAACAAGAAGTATAATCTTCAGGGATTATATTTATAATATCACATTTCATATTGTTGTGTGTAGTAATTTGTGTTGTTTGTGTGGTATTAAAGCTGTCTGTGACTGCAGTTAAAAAGCTAGAGTGCATGTTTCCCTTTGTCATGGAATTCTCTACTTTCCTAAATTATGTAATCTGGTCGGCATGACTGGGATTGTACTCCTCTAATAATACTTTGGCAAACATCCTCAACCTGACACCCCATCTCAACTTGTGCTGGCGTGAACGGACACCACCTCAGCTGGTGTGACCCTGTTGCAGGGCTCCACGAGGCAAAGTTTGACTAGAATGAATTGATTCACTGGGATTAGGGATTAAGATTTCCCTGGCCGCTTTGGTGGAGTAAATCTGGGGATTATGATGTCAACAGCCCATGGCTGCTAGAGAGGAAATTGAATTGTGAGGAACAGGAGCGCCGACGGTGCAGGATTACAGCATAGTTAGTGAAAAACCAGAGATGAGAGTCCATGTCTGTGCCTTTCTCCTGCTCAGGAAAACCTCCACGGGAAACCGTTTACTGCCTTTGGGAAGCAGAAACATGTCAGAACTGACTCTGGGTGAATGTTCATGATGTTGATTGAGGGATAAGGAGATTTCTGTGTCTCTTGTAATCCTGCTCTGGTCGGGCCTGTGAAGCATCAGGTGGTGAGTACGCTTAAGTGCACTGGGAAATGCTTTGGCAGTTAGTCTGACATGGATATCTGAGCAGCTTTGGAGCTGAATTTAAAATGGAGGAAAGCATCAAGTCAAAGTTAGTGACCACAAATATAGAAAAGTACAGTTAAACTGATGAAACTGTTGAACATTCAGAGCAAACTCACCCCGTTTTCTTCTTGTCTCCATTCTCTGTTAAGCCGTCTACAACTCCTCCTGCTCCTGCCGTCGCCGCTGCGGTTACGTTTGAAAAACCCACTAAGAAGAGCAGGATGAAGGTGAAGCTGACCCATCTGGGTTTGGTCTTCTTCCTGGTTGTGTCACTGGTGATGACGGGCTGCTTCCTCTGGCAGTATCGGCTACCCAAGGTTCTGCCAGGTAAGATGTCGTCAGGTGATTCATTTATGGACTGATACTGATATTTGAAGTAAAAAATTTTTGACACTTTAGTTGCTTTGATAGTGATTTACATATATATCTATATATATTGTGCCAAATTTTGTTTTCCTTAACTTGGATTGGAAGGTTGTTGGCTCATTTGGGGTTCACACATGAAGTGGCTTGATTTGACTTAAAGAGGATTAGCCTAGCTTAATTAGAATTGAATGGTAAACATGAAATAAAGTGACATGACGATGCAGAAAACACAGCCGGCATAGTTCTGGTATAACTTACGGCAAAATCTCTGAGTTTTGCAATAAACACAAATTTATCTTCAACTATTCTGCTGGTTTTGCAGCTAAAGCTAAGTGATCGACATCAACTCATAGTAACACATTAGACAATAGGTGTGCATGTTTCCTTGTTTTAAAAAATAGGTAAAGAAAAGCTTTAATAAAATTACATTCAAGTCACAAAATCATGTGAATGAACACGGCCGCATTCCAAATCTTTAACCAGCTGGTCACTCAACCGCCTGGTAGAACACATTTTGGTGTCTATAATGTGTTAAAGCATTATCTGAATGGAAATGGGAAAAAAAACTATTACACTAGAAAAAATGTATAAAACATGGGGATGTTTCATCAAAAGGTTTAACATTATTAGCATGCTTTATCATTACATTAAAAATATTTTTACATTATTATTACTTTACAATAATAACCCTCATTGCCCAAAATTAACATAATTTTTTAAATAAACTGAGGTCATTGTTTTGTATCCCTTGGTGTAAAAGTTAAAGCTGCAATTGCAAAACAAGCTAGCTTTAAACGCAACCACGGAGCACTCACCCCTCTGAAGAGTGTTGTTTGTGGAGGCTTTTAAACAAATGCGGGAGAACAACTTTATTGCTTTTTTTTATCTCTACAATCTATTTATAGCTGTGGTGACTCAAGCTGCTGCTAAAGCTACTTTTAAAAAGCTTCTTAAACTGTTTATACTTTTACTGTTGTAATTGTGTCTGCATTTACCTTATCACACCTTTTTCTGTATTTAAGGAGGATTTTAAACAGGTTAGATCAGTGGTTCCAAACCTGGGGTCCCCACAATGTTGTCTTTGCTGAGGCTGTGAGGTTATCGAGATTAGATTTGTAAAATTGCATTCATAAAATCCCAATAATACTCCCAAAAGTATAAGCAAATCTTTGTATATCTGTATAAAGTTTGTAATGAATCACTTGTAATGTGTGTCTGTGGGTAAGGGCTGGGGTTGGGGGTCCCCAAGGAAAAAAGGTCGGGAACCACTGGGTTAGATCAGAAAATTAATGTGTAGAAAATACAAATGTATTGGGAAAAGATGTGACTGTTTATTTTTATGTAAGTATTCTTATATGTTTAAATGAATTTACTAGATTTCTATTGTGTGCAGCTTACAGCGCTGTGTTTTTAAATGATCTGTTAAGAGGACCCCATGAAGAGAAGTTGTCAAGCTTCTGACAACTAATGAGGATCCAAATAATAAACAAATAGCTATACTATGTTAGAACGTTGTTGAGGCATGAAAAACATGTTTGAAGCTAGCTGGTTTTGCAGGATTGTGTCAGGCTCTGCCCTCCTGTCCTCCAGCTCCCTGCTCACCAGTGTCTCGTCTCCCCTGCTTCAGTTCCTGTTAATTGGTCCCACCTGCCTCTCGTTCTCCTAATCACCCAGCTCCCCAGATCCACTTGTATTTAAGCCCTGTCTGTTTTCTGTCCACTGTTGGTTCATTGTTTGTGTTACAGTCTGTGTCAGCCTTGAGTTTACCCATTAAAACCCTTCAAAACCTCCTCACCTGCCTTTTCCATGCTCACCTGCGCTTGGATCCTCACCTCAGCCTCCAGCAACGTGACAGATTGCTGTTGTAGCTTTAAACAGATCATGATTTGTTCATCATAACTT
>SSNS01001824.1:0-14536 GCA_006937985.1 Aphyosemion australe | reverse complement strand
AGAGAGTGTGTGTGTGTGTGTGTGTGTGTGTGTGTGTGCTCGGTCTTCTCAATCCCCAGTGAGTCGTAGCGGATGGCTGCTCATACTGAGCCAGGATCCTCTGGAGGTTTCTTCCTGTTAAAAGGGAGTTTTCCTTCCCACTGTCGCTACATGCTTGCTTAGTATGAGGATTGTACCAACACACAGTCAGTGTCTTGATGCAATCTGCTGGGTTCCTTATATAGGAAACTTTTTTACTGATTGGCTTAATGAACTGAACTGTATTGGAATGTTTACTTTGTGAAGAGCCTTGAGACGACTCTTGTCGTGATTTGGCGCTATAGAAATAAACTGAATTGAATTGAAAATAGCCAAATGATCCATTTGAGCAAAAGTTACCACTGAAAAGTCTTCTTATACCTGTGGATTTTTAGTTCTTCTCTAACCTAATTCACCTCATATGGTGGAGTTTTTACATGTGCAGTAAGAAGATCAAGCATCTTTATCATAACATTGTGTCGCAGCACAGAGATAATGTGAGGAAACTCCGTCATTATGATAGCTTTCAGTCAGTTTTTTGGAAGGAACAGAAACAATGACTGGATGACACACACTCTATTGTGACCTGACACTGACATAGCTAAAACTATCTAAAACTGGGCATGCTTTTCCTTCCCCACACAGTGTGGTGACTACAAATAGATTCTTCTCACCTGATTTTGTAATTGCATCTAAGACAGAAAACTGAAAACTAAGGGTGCAGGTTGCTTTGGCCGGCAGAGTTCATGCTGATCTTCCTGTATTCAAGCTTTGTGAGAACTTGCATTTCCATCAGTGGAAACTTTGACTCTGTTGGTCAAACCACTGTTACCACAGCAGTAGTTAGCAGATGTTGTGAAGCATGACAGTTTAATGCAGGACCTGTTCTGACAGACCTAAAAATAAATTGTGTGTGTGTGTGTGTGTAGCGGGTAATGATGACGATGTAAAGGTATGTTTTCAGTTATTATACCATACCAGTTTATTTATATAGCACTTTCAACTGACCAAAGTGCTGAACACTGGCAAAGACATTGATAAAAACTAAGAAAACAGACACAGATTAAAACAATTAGATAAAATAAAATCACCAATGAAGTACGGTATTTAAAAGGCGGGAGCAGAACAAAGTTGAAATTGAGAAGGCTTGAAAAGCACTTTATTTGACACAGAGTAACAATAAATACTCTGTTTCTTCACTTGTTTCTGTTCTTTGCTCTGATGTAAACACACACACTCCCATCACTGTCTTCTGGCTGCTGTGGCTCGTTGCTCCTCTTCAGACTCAGAGCAGTGCAATGAAGACTTTCTTCTTTGTCATGCTGCTACTGACAATTAAGAACCAGAAACAGTCTACACTCATTAAAATGGTTGGTAAATGAGTCTAAAGATGTTGGTTTGTAGTTATTTGACCTACCGGAGTGTCTGGTGGAGCAGAACATCTCAGAGAAGAAGTAGTTCCTGCATGTAAAAAAGGCATTATGAAGAACAGAAGAAAATCAGATGGATTATTTCAATTCTGGGAGCCTCACCTTTACTGGCAGCACGTAGCTTTAATTTTAGCTTGTACATCATGGGGGAAAAAATGAGGAGCACAATAATGGAAACTGTCAGTGCCGCGAATAAAGAGTACACCAGGATAGGAGGAGCCGGGGCATCACCTGACAGAAGAGGTGTAAATTACTTTATTTTTGCTCTTTGCTATATAATGTATAGCTAACATAATTTAATTGAATGCTGTTGTACTTTTCAGACATCCATAACATTCACCAGTACTTGCTGTGATCACCTACCTACAAGCTCAACTTTGGTTCCATATCCAAAGACAATGTGCCCACAAGACGCCAAGGCACAGTGGTAGATTCCTGCATCTGAGGAGCTCACAGAGTTTATTTCAAGATTTGAAGCGCAGTTCATCCCATGATTCGTATTGTCTGAGAGTCTTGTACAGTATTCTTCACTGGGATCCATAACACCAGGGTGGGATGAACTGAACCAGAACAGACTCGTGTTTCCTGCACATGGCTCAGTGTACACGGTACAGCTCAAATTCATAGTCTGTCCCAGTCGAAGTGTTCTGTTCACCGGTTGGTAGATCACAGATCTTCTGTTGGACAGAGATGTTTTGACATGAAGGAAAACCCCTTGTCCAAATTCAATGGCGTTGAATGTTAAAGTCCCACAGTAATATGTCCCGGAATCCGACAGCTGAAGGTAACTGATTTTCAGATCATTGATGCCATTTTGAGTGTGTGGAATGACTTCAAACCGTTTTTGGTACAAGGGGGTGATTTCAGCTTTAGGGCTGTGTTTCATCCTACTTGATATGAGGTGAGGTTTATTACCCAAACGTTGCTGGTACCAAGCAAAGAATGTTACAGAAGTATCTAGACAGGAGCAGTGCAGAGTCACATTTTCGCCAATTTTAGCCATCTTAATCCCACTTTCTTGAATAATTTCAGAGATTTCACCAACAGTGACAACTTGACCTGCATAGAAGTTAAAAAAAGTTTAAATTATCATTACTTTGACACTTTTTCACAATAACCCACAACAAAATAATAAATAATGTATTAAATACTTACAGATTTTGCAGAAAATCAGAAAGACGTGAAGTGATCCCATCTCTGCAGCTGTGCTGTCTGTACTTCACACACACATCGGACTCCTAAAGTTGATGAAGGATGTTTGTGATTGGCTGAGCGGAACAGTTACGTGAAATGATTTGTTTCAGGCTAAAAGCTTGATCAGCTGAATGAGGGTGGAATTTGGGTCGGTTCAGTCCTTTAAGTTACCAGACAACTACAAGTGTGTGCTCACATGAAAGAGAAAGAACAAAAAATGCATAATGAGGCTAAATCTTGTATAAAACATCAAAACAGCGTGTGTGCATGCACACTTGTAGAGAGTAAGTATAACAAATTATTAAATTTTTAATTTAACTTTTCAAGAAAAGGAGTTTGCATTTAATTCAGATTCTCACTGGGCTGCTAGGGGACAAGTTGGAGATAACAAATAAAATACATTAGTTCCTGATTCATTCCTCCTCTGATCCTTAGATAACTAACCATTAGTCATTTAATAAGACGGATGGGTGTTTTTTTCAGTAAGTACTGGTTAACTCATTGTTAACTACCCATCAACCCAGATAAGTTTACTTTAAAAAAAAAACTCAGGTAACCCATTGCCTTAAAATTTTTAAGTAATGAAGCATTAGTTGAGTGCGTGCAGCGGACTACATTTAATAAACTTGAACCCTAAATAGAGTGAAATGGAAATTTTGAGTTGAGTGTACTAGTTACACTAGTTTAGCTACAGTAAAGAGACTTCGCTGCCTGCAACTCCTCCAAGGAAAAGAACAAATTGTAGTCACAGGTCCCATCCCCGGCGCCCCACAACCCACTGCCAAAATCCCCCACCAGACCTTCTCTGAGGACCCTGTTCTCTACAGAGACAGCATCCAAGCTGTGCACACTCTGAAACTGGCGAGCCAACAAATTCGCCTTTGCCACACATTCCACAGCCACCTCATCCCCCAAGCGCAGGACAGGAATCCCAGCCCCCACATGAGCTCCCGACATCATCCAGATCATTGTCCACAGGGACCTGGCATTCGTCCTGGGGCCCAACTCCCCACAATAGTCACGCCACCCGGTCCGTTTTGCCATCCTCACCACCCTCCTAGCCACAGCACAAAGACGCCGATAGGCCAAGACATTGCACTCCACGGGATGCTTTTTAAGCACCCTATAAGTCCTGTTCCTGGCCCGGATGGCGACCCCACAGGACTCTGTCCACCAAGAAACCATAGACCGCCTAGCTGGAACCCACTTCCTAGGAATTTATGCCTCTGCCACCGACTGTACACACCCAGAGATAGCTGAGCACCACCCATCCACATCCTCACCACCCCGCACCTGACAAATTGCCTCCTCCAAACCCCGGGTATACCCGGACCAGCAGGCCCGCTTATAGTTGAACCCCAGAACAAGTTTACCCGGTGCCACCAACAACTCCCTGCCAAACCCACTCAAAATCGGCAGATGACCGCTACCCATGGCAATGTCTTCCAGTACCTCCCACCCACAAGACACAGCCGCCAAGTCAGCCGAAGCAAACGTCAGATCCAGCCCTGACAAACTCAACCCAATCCCCCCTAATGTCATGTTGAGGGGCAGCTTTCTGACCCACGACATACAGAATCACAACGGAAAGCAGGTAAGTAGAAACAATAATATTTATTACAATAAATGGGGAACTGAAAGGGCAGATAACGGGAACAGAAGGCGCTGCGGAAACCGGTCGCAGGATATCCAAGGTGGGGTTCTGGGGAAGGAGAGAGAGTGAATATCTGGGAGGACTGGTGAGAATGCTGAGCTCTGACGGTCTTACGGTTTCCCAGGGGCTGCGAGGAGTGAGGAGAGGGCAGAGCAGGTCCGGGTGAGCTGGTGGAAGCAGGGGGCAGCTGAGAGCGAGCGGCCAGGGGAACAGCAGTGTGACGTGGCGTGCCGAGATCCGGTCAGTTATGGAGTGGAGAGGAGATGAGGCTGTGAACCTGGAGCAAGGACAGGCAGGTTAGTGGAATTGCAGGAAACAGGTCTTAGCAGGTGCGATAATCACAGGGAGACAGATCAGATGGCTAGAGCTACCCAAACAGAGTAATCATCCGGCATGGTGGTGAGTCACACTGCTCCTTAAATCCCCTGGGCCTTGATGACAGGATCAGCTGCAGCTGGGGACTCTCAGACACGCCCACCTGCAAACAACACTCAGAGACAGGCAGCTCACCCTGGACCATGACAGTACCCCCCCCTCAACGGACGCCACCCGGCGGCCGAGCAGAGGAGGAGGAGGCGGAGGAGGAGGCAGCACGAGAGGCCTCGAAGTCCCTGATGAGGACGGGATCGGTGATGAAGGCCCGAGGAACCCAGGAGCGGTCCTCAGGCCCGTAACCCTCCCAGTCCACCAGGTACTGGAAACCGCGGCCGCGGCGACGGACATCCAGGAGACGACGGACAGGATAGACCAGTCCGCCACCGACAAGCCGAGCGGGAGGAGGAGGAGCAGGCGGAGGACACAGAGGACTGGACAAGACAGGTTTCAGCAGGGAAACATGGAACACAGGATGGACCTTCATAGACGAGGGCAAGGACAGACGGACAGAGGAAGGACTGATGACATCACTGATGGTGTACGGACCAATGAACCTGGGTGCCAACTTCTTAGTGGTGTCTTTTAACTTGATGTCCCTAGTGGAGAGCCAGACCTTCTGCCCTGGGGTGTATGCTGGTGCCGGGCGCCTGTGGCGGTCAGCCAGACGACGATTGCGTTCAGCGGTCCGTTGCAGAGCGGCCCTAGTCTGTGCCCAGGTGCGCTTGGCCCGGCGGATGAACTGGGGAGCGGAGGTTGAAGAGGTCGGGTCAGACGGAAACAGAGGAGGTTGGTATCCAAGGGCGGTTTCGAAAGGGGACTGGCCGGTGGCAGCAGAGGTGTGTGCGTTATGGGCATATTCAACCCAAGGAAGTTGTGAACTCCAGCCAGAGGGGTTGGAGGAACACACACACCGGAGCATGGCCTCAAGTTCCTGGTTCATCCTTTCACATTGCCCGTTGGTTTGTGGATGGAACCCTGAGCTGAGAGCGACCCGGGCCCCCAGGTGGCTGGCGAATTCCTTCCAGACCCGGGACAGGAACTGGGGACCACGGTCGGACAGGATCTCGGAGGGGATGCCATGCAGACGGAAGACATGTTTAATGAGAAGGTTAGCAGTTTCAGCAGAGGACGGCAGTGACTTGAGGGGGACCAGGTGACAGGACTTAGAGAAACGATCAACTACAGTGAGGATGACAGAAAACCCATTGGAGGGGGGTAAACCGGTGACAAAGTCCAGGGCAATATGGGACCAAGGACGAGTGGGTACCGGGAGAGGACTGAGGAGACCACAGGGAGGCTGATTGCTGCTCTTGTTCCGGGCACAGGTGTGACAGGCACTGATGTATTCACGGATGTCTTTGAACATGGAGGGCCACCAGAAGGACCTACGGAGGAGCGCTAGAGTGCGACCAACCCCCGGGTGGATGGAAAACTTGGCTGTGTGTGCCCAATGAATAAGGGCACCCCTAACACGGGTAGGTACGTAGGTTTTGTGTGGTGGACCAGTACCTGGGTCAGGCTCCGTTCGTTGGGCTTCCAGGATCTTATTGGTAATGTCCCAAGAGACGGCACCAACGATGCAGGATGGTGGCAGGATGGAGGCTGGTTCGGGGTCTTTATCAGCAGAGTACAATCTGGACAGGGCGTCTGGTTTCACGTTCTTGGATCCGGGTCTGAAAGAGATGATGAAATGGAAACGAGAGAAAAACAACGCCCAACGGGACTGACGGGGGTTTAGCCTCTTGGCTTCCTTCAGGTATGACAGATTCTTGTGGTCGGTCCAAATGATGATGGGATGCTCCGCTCCCTCCAGCCAGTGCCGCCATTCCTCCAGTGCCAGTTTTATGGCCAGCAGTTCCCGATCCCCGACGTCGTAGTTCTGCTCTGCTGCTGAGAGACGCCGGGAAAAGAAGGCACACGGATGGAGGCGATGGTCAGATGGCGAGACCTGGGAGAGAACAGCACCTACACCAGAGTCAGAGGCATCCACTTCCAGTGTAAACTGAGAGGATGTGTCGGGACGGGTCAGAACTGGTGCTTGGGTGAACTTGGACTTGAGGGCCTGGAAAGACTCCTCGGCCTCAGGGGACCATATGAAGGGTTTATTGACAGAGGTGAGTTGAGTGAGTGGGGTGGCCGTTTGACTGTAATCCTTAATAAAGCGGCGGTAGAAATTAGCAAAGCCCAGAAAACGTTGCAGTTCCTTACGTGTGGTGGGAGTTGGCCAGGTGAGAACGGAGTTGACCTTGTCCGGGTCTGTCTTCAGCCGCCCGCTCTCCAGAATGAATCCGAGGAATTTGACAGAGGTGACATGAAATTCACACTTCTCTGCCTTCACATAAAGACGGTTCTCCAGGAGGCGCTGAAGGACAGCTCGGACATGTTGTCTGTGTTCTGTGGGAGATCTGGAAAAAATGAGAATGTCATCCAGGTAAACGGTCACGAACTTATTGAGGTAGTCACTGAGGACTGAATTCACCAGGGATTGAAACACAGCAGGGGCATTAGTGAGGCCAAATGGCACGACAAGGTATTCAAAGTGACCCAGGGGTGTCTTAAAGGCCGTTTTCCACTCGTCACCCTCTCTGATCCGAACCAGGTGGTAAGCATTACGGAGATCCAGTTTGGTGAAGAGGGTGGCATCCTGTACGGGTTCAAAGGTTGAAGCAAGCAGAGGAAGGGGATATTTGTTTTTGATGGTGATTTGGTTCAGGCCCCGGTAATCAATACATGGCCTTAAGGACCCATCCTTTTTGGCCACAAAAAAGAAGCCTGCCCCTAGTGGAGAGGTGGAGGGTCTGATGATACCTGATGCCAGTGATTCTGAAATGTATGTGGCCATGCAGTCATGTTCTGGTTTTGAGAGGCTATACAACCTGCTTGACGGGAGAGTGGCACCCGGCAGGAGGTCGATCCCACAGTCGTAGGGTCTGTGGGGAGGCAGAGAGGAGGCTCGGTCCTTGCTGAACACCAGATGTAGGTCATGATAGGCCTCTGGTATTCCTGACAGGTCGGGAGGAACCGGTGGGTTGGAGACTGGAGCTGGAACAGAAAGTGAAGCAGAGTGGAGACAATGGGACAAACAGAAATTACTCCAGGCGGATACTTGGCTCAACTTCCAGTCGACTTGGGGATTGTGAGTGACCAGCCAGTCGTGCCCCAGGACCACTGGTGAATGGGGAGATGGGAACACAAAGAAGGAAATCGCTTCATGATGATTGCCTGAGACAAGCAGGTTTACCGGCACAGTCTGGTGTGTAATGGCGGTAAGGGAGTTTCCGTCCAGGGATGATGCTCTCAACGGAGTGGGGAGGGGAATCGTGGGGATGCCAAGCTTGTGGACTACCGATAGATCCAGCATGTTCCGTTCGCAGCCGGAATCCAGCAGAGCCTTCAAAACACAAGTACCTTGGTTATACATCACAGTACAAGGAAGAGAACATCGGGAATTGAAATCTTCGCCGTTACCACCCACCAGTAGACCCGGAACTACTGGTGGGCTTGGCCTTTTAAACGTAGCTGACAGTTGGACACCACGTGACCAGGCTGACCACAGTAGAGGCAGAGATTGGAGGTTAACCGACGTTGTCGTTCCTCCTGGGTTAATCGGGTCCTTCCAATTTGCATTGGTTCTTCCCCGGGAGGGGGTGTGACTGGGCTCTGTGATGTTCTGGTGGGCGGTAATGGGACCATTGGAGCCGAGGATGGACCTCTAGGACGATCTTTGAGTCTCTTCTCAATCTTTATGGCCAGGGTAATGAGTTCTTCTAGGGAGTCGGGCTCTGGGCATAATGCTAGCTGATCCCTTATGCGCTCGTTCAGGGCTTGGGAAAAAGCTCCCTGACGTGAGCTGTCGTCTAAGGTGGAGATGGTAGCTAGTGTGCGGAATTCTACAGCAAATTCTGCAACAGACTGTTTCCCTTGGTGTAGGTTCCACACCCGTTTAGCTATTTCAGCAGGAGACTCCGAGGTACTAAATGTTTGTTTAAACTCAGACAAAAACCGGGAGAGGGGACCCTTCAGGAAGTTAGCATCACTGCATCTAGCTTCAGCCCACTCTAAAGCCCTGCCTCTAAGCAGACCGATTATGTAAGAGATCTTAACGGAATCCCTAGCAAATGCTTCAGGTGATCTTTCAAAAGCCAGTCGGCATTGCAATAAAAACCCACGGCTTTTGCCGAACTCACCGGAGAAGGTGTCAGCTGGCGGTGCGTCGGCAACCCGGAAGTTTTCTGCGGGACACGGAACCGGAAGTGCGGACGAAGAGGAAACCGAAGGCTGGGCTGAAGGTTCCGGGGGACTTAAGGTGTCAGTGAGGTGACGCAACATGGCGTCCATCTGGAATAAACGCTGGTTAGCGGTAGATACCTGTTCACAGAGGGTCTGAATAGAGTGTTCATGTCGGGCTAAGGTCTCGGAAATGACAGGTGGGACTGTTAGTGGCGGATGGGATTCTGTACTGGGGTCGTTCGTTTGGCCGGATGATTCTGTCATGTTGAGGGGCAGCTTTCTGACCCACGACATACAGAATCACAACGGAAAGCAGGTAAGTAGAAACAATAATATTTATTACAATAAATGGGGAACTGAAAGGGCAGATAACGGGAACAGAAGGCGCTGCGGAAACCGGTCGCAGGATATCCAAGGTGGGGTTCTGGGGAAGGAGAGAGAGTGAATATCTGGGAGGACTGGTGAGAATGCTGAGCTCTGACGGTCTTACGGTTTCCCAGGGGCTGCGAGGAGTGAGGAGAGGGCAGAGCAGGTCCGGGTGAGCTGGTGGAAGCAGGGGGCAGCTGAGAGCGAGCGGCCAGGGGAACAGCAGTGTGACGTGGCGTGCCGAGATCCGGTCAGTTATGGAGTGGAGAGGAGATGAGGCTGTGAACCTGGAGCAAGGACAGGCAGGTTAGTGGAATTGCAGGAAACAGGTCTTAGCAGGTGCGATAATCACAGGGAGACAGATCAGATGGCTAGAGCTACCCAAACAGAGTAATCATCCGGCATGGTGGTGAGTCACACTGCTCCGTAAATCCCCTGGGCCTTGATGACAGGATCAGCTGCAGCTGGGGACTCTCAGACACGCCCACCTGCAAACAACACTCAGAGACAGGCAGCTCACCCTGGACCATGACACCTAAACCAAGTAGGCCTCCCATCATTCAGGACCACCAACCCAGACCGATCTAAAAAGTCCTCTAAAACCTTACCATTCACATCAGACCACCGAGACCCCCACAACCCACTATGACCATTAAAATCCCCAACCCACAACCCTGATGAGCCACCCCCACCCAGCAACTCGAGCAACACCTCACCCACCAAACCTTTACCTGGATTATAAAAATTCACCATGGAAACCACCCTCCTAGCAGACCACACCTCAACCACCACACACTCTAGGTCCCCAACAACCCGGTGCCGACGATACTGCAGCCCTTACTTAAGAAACGTGGCACAACCACCACCTTCCCTATCCCTCCTCTCACACACATAGCCATACAGCTTAAAATCCAACACCGGCTTTAACCACGTTTCTTGCACACACAACATCTGGCCGGACATCCATATCCTCTACAGCAGTGTTTCCCAACCCTGGTCCTCAGGGCACACTGTCCTGCATGTTTTCCACGTTGCCCTTTCAAACACCAGTGTTTCCCTGCTGCCACACACCTGACTTAAATGAATGAGTGATTAACAGGCATCTGCAGCACTTGATGTCGTCCTGAGGAGGCAATCTAAATCAGGTTTGCTGAAGCAGAGACATGGAAAACATGCAGGACAGTGTGCCCTGAGGACCAGGGTTGGCAAACACTGCTCTACAGCCTTCTTAAACTCCTGGCGGTCCACTGCAGAACCCTAAACACCATAGCCTAAGGACAGACCAACCTGGCCCCACCTTCCTCTCCAGACACACCACCACCATCCACCGCCTCTACTGCCCCCTGGCCACCACCCACACCAGGACCACCTACCCCCCGCAGACAGGCAAACTCCCAAACTGCCTTTGGATCCACAGCCCAAAACGCGCTCTGCCACATCCACCACCTCCCGCACCACATCCGACTTAGTCTTCACCGACCTCACCCTCCACAAAGCCTCCACCACAAAAGCCAAAAACCCCACACGATCACCCACCACCACCCTACTCTCAGGAACCCCCCCCACCTGCCTTCAATCCCCGGCCCTTCCCCAGCCTCACTCCCACCTTGAGCCCCCTCCGCAACACGCCCCATCCTACGTGCAGCCTCAGCATACGAAACCCTATGCTCCGACCGAAAGGCCTCAACAGAGACAGCAGCACAATAAAAAGAACAGCCACGGAAAGTTGCTTGATGATCGCCCCCACAATTGGAGCACCGGAAGGCCTCCTCACACTGGCGACCATCATGGTCACCCCCACACCTCTTACACCTCCAACTCTCCGTGCAAACCCCCGCCACATGGCCAAACTTCTGGCACCGAAAACACCTCAACGGGGCCTCCTCAAAAGCCCTGACTGAGTAGCTAACATAGCCCAACATAACCCAATCAGGCAGAGCAGCATCACCAAATGTCGACCCCCGGGCATTATACCCCAAACGCTTCACCGCCGTCACACTACCCCCTCGCAGACAGCGAAGCACCTCAGACTCGGGAACCTCATTCAGAACATTATGCACCACCCCTTTAACACCAACCTCCGCACTCGGTACAGACACTCCAACCTCCAGATCCACAAACCGCTTCAGCTGAAGAACTTAATCCTGTTGCGCCCCAGAACCACACACAACCGACAAAGCACCACCAGGCAAAACAGTGGCGTCCACCACATCCCCCAATTTGTCCTTCAACTCCTTAGACAACCTCAGCAGGCTAATGGAGGAAAACCCACCCCCACTCAACGCCCTCAAGCGAACCACCAGGCCCAACACCCCAACTCCTCCAGTCTGCTGCTGTTTAGCTGAGCTATCCACCAACACCCCGTCCGGAGACGTGTCAGCATGATCCCTCTTCGAAGCACCCCTGCCTTCTGACGACGCAGTCCCAACACTGGACCGCCGCCCCATACCCCGAGGGATTGAGCGAGAACAGAGCAGGAAAAACCGTCTTACCGGACCTTACAGGCCGTCGGCCGATCCCCCAACACCCTTCCCGTTCAATCAAGGCCGTCGTCCCCAACAAAACCAAGCACTCCTTCAGACCTTCCCGACTTAATTCCCTCCGAACGAGCGTCTCCTGAAATCTCCGGTTGATCTCATTCCTATGAACAAATACAAACTGAAGAGCCCAAATTGTAGATATTAACTCGCATTGAAAGACACCACCTAACTCATACAACTCGTGACTGTAGGCAGCCAGTGAGTGTTGAACACAAGAACCTGAGACTTTAGTACTAACCACCACTTTATCATGAACATTGGAACAGCACAGTGGTCCCATTCCTTTGACCGCCCTCCTCACTTACAGTGCCAAAATCACAACAACAAACTCCACCTTTGAAACACTGAACAAAGCAATAACTAAGAACAGCACAACCTCCCACAATAAACATGCATAAACACCCCAAAATAGAACAAAATAACTAAGAAGATGACTACCCACAATGCACCTCCCCCACCGTAGCTTTTGCAGTCATTTTTTAATCTATAAATTGCAGTTTTGAGTTGACTGAACTCTGGTCATTCGCAGCTTCATACATGGGGCGGACAACTTGCTTGTTAGAACTTCAGTGAGCTGAGTCCTTCCTCTTTGTTGCTCTTTGTGGCCTTTTATTGTGGGCAGTCTAAGGCACACCTGGACATTATTCATGCTGTCTAATCAGCCCCTTGATATGCCACACCTGTGAGGAGGGATGGATTATCTTGGTAAAGGAAAAGTGCTCACATGTAGACAGTATGTGAGAGTCATGGGTGCTTTGTGCATGTGGACAAAGTTTCACATGTTTAAGTTCAACCCATGAAAAATAGGAGCAAAAACAAAAGTGTTGCGTTTATATTTTTGGACAGAACTACTTGTAATGAACTAACAAAAATATGTACACATATTTGATATATTTTTTAGCTGAGTTATCTTAAACTAACACTCTTGCTACTAACAATTGTGAATGAGATGACACCTAAAGTGATTTCATGATTCAATTCAATTCAATCTTTCAGTTTATTAAAGGAGTCATCACCTGAAATTTTCACTTTTCCACTTGAAAACATGTCTATAATGGCTTCCTAATGATTTTTCACTGGCTGAGAAGCCGATATTTAACATTGAAGCGTTTGTTTAATCTTGCCTTCTTCAACCAGCTCACATGCACCCCACGAGCACGCGCACTCCAAAACAAGATCTGCCTTTATGCCGGCACAAAGGCCGAATATAAACAAACATGAACCAGCAGCGAACAAACCAGCACAACAAAGCTCATTTCATAACATGAAACGCATAAATGATGTCTTACCGTTAATGACTCATGTTATAATCCGTGTTATGGGAAACAAAACTCCGATTGGTTTGTGTATTCCATCTTCACAACAGCATAAGAGCTGATGCCTGGCTGTTAGCTTGCTTTGTCCCAACTCAACAACATGCGAGGGCGCCATTACGCACGAGGCGAGGCGAGGCTCGGGCTCGTACATACACGGTTAGATCCCGTAGGTCACTGCCAGGTTGGGTTCAGTTATAACTTTTGTTGTTTTGGAGCAAGATGCTGAAGCTGCTTCCTGCTTCCTTCCACCAATCAACGCGCCCCTCAGTACCGCGCGCGTTCGAGACAGCCGAAATATCGCGTGTGATCTTGCGAGGAAATATGCCCTTCACACTATTCAATTCAGTTTATTTCTATAGCGCCAAATCACGACAAGAGTCGTCTCAAGGCTCTTCACAAAGTAAACATTCCAATACAGTTCAGTTCATTAAGCCAATCAGTAAAAAAGTTTCCTATATAAGGGACCCAGCAGATTGCATCAAGACACTGACTGTGTGTTGATACAATCCTCATACTAAGCAAGCATGTAGCGACAGTGGGAAGGAAAACTCCCTTTTAACAGGAAGAAACCTCCAGAGGATCCTGGCTCAGTATGAGCAGCCATCCACTACGACTCACTGGGGGTTGAGAAGACAGAGCAGGCACAGGCACACACACCCCCACACACACACACACACACACCATATAGATCAAGTAGTGTTTCTATGGCTACACTGTGATTTCTTAGTAGAAGTTCTATTTAGTAAGAGAAACTTTATTGTCTTTATCTGAGTGAATCTATAATTAATTCAATAGGTGAACTAATAGTAGCACATTCTATGTTAAAGAAAGTAAGATGTAATATCAGGAGAGGGAGAATGTTAGGTGGTTGGCAGCAGTGTGCCAGCCGATGGCCCCCTCCATGAGGCCACCACAGCTCAGCAGAATGCCAGTGTAGCTTCTTCTGGGGAGAAAAACACTTAGAGAGAAAATAAAGTTAACAGCTGAAATAACAGGAAATAATGCAATTAGAGAGTGGTGGTAGAAGAGAGTAGCAGAGTGTGGAAAGTGGTCAGTATGTCCTCCAGCAGTCTAAGCCTATAGCAGCATAACTACAGAGATAACTCAGGATAACCTAGCCTTTTAGATGGAGGCATGTGGGAGGCAGGGCCAGGGAGAAAAGTCTTTAACGACTGTAATCCCCTCTGTACACTCCACCTCCCTCTGCTCCCCACTCGTCTAAACCTGGGCTAACATCAGAATTTAACCATAAGCCTTATCAAATAGAAAAGTTTTGAGCCTAGTCTTAAAAGTAGACAAGGTGTCTGCCTCACGGACTAAAGCTGGGAGCTGGTTCCACAGTAGAGGAGCCTGATAGCTAAAAGATCTGCCTCCCATCCTACTTTTAGATATTCTAGGAACCACCAGTAAACC
>SSNS01001815.1:0-14590 GCA_006937985.1 Aphyosemion australe | reverse complement strand
GTGTGTGTGTGTGTGTGTGTGTGAGTGAGTGGTCTCTGACATTTGTGGTTTTATAACGTGGTGTGGCTAACTGGACATGTTCGAGGTCTTCTGGCTGTGGTTGGATGTTGTGTTTGAAGGCCTCGTGGAAGATTTGTGTGGTTTATTCGGACGGATGCGATAAAGATTATAAATTTACAGTATCCTTTGTATCTATTCTGGACCTAAATGCCAGAAACACCAAAACTTACTGCTTTCCCAAGGACTCAGTCGCAGACTTGGTACAAAGACTCCCTGAAATCTTTGCTAAACATCCAGCCGCTAACCTATGGCGTCAGACCGGTGCCAAAACACGTGCACACGCATTCTGCGCGCGCGCATCAAACGTCGCGCACGCGAACGTGACTGGCGCGAGGAAGTTAGAACCTCTAGAGTGAAAATATACATCGCGAGAGGGCATTTGTACACTGTGAGAGAGCAAACTGTGTCTGTGAACACACAAGAATGTGGCAAACAGCACACGGCAGTGACAAACACGCTCTCGGCAGCCTCACTGCGCGCTCGCCAGCCTCACTGCGCGCCCTGCTTCAGATTCTGCTCGCTCGGCTTCTGGGACTTTTGGCACTCTGGGGGCGGGGCCTGTGGCTGAACTGCTCTGTCCTCTGATTGGTAAGTTCGGTCCTCTCCTTACCCCCTCCCTCATTGGCTGATCTGCCCTGTACGACACGCTTTGAACTCGCCGAATAGTTCCAAACAGCTCAACGCTGCCAGTCAGTATGAGCGACTTCTGGCAGGACTGGACGCTAAAACGACCCTTTTCTCATTTCCACATGGATTTTTTGATGATTATTGACCATAAATGTGTGTTGATTAATACACTGATTATGTATTTTATCAAAACAGTTCACTTTTGGAGCAGCACGAACATTTATCATTTAAAACTTTCGAAGGCAGCCAGACTGCAAACACAACGTAGGTTACAGATCATATTTAGCTAAAATACGTATACATTTTTTTATATATATAATACACTGATCAATGTATGGATGTGGTTTATAATTTGAGCTTTCTGTTCTCTGCATGCTAGCATAGATGCTATACTTTAATCCTAATATACTTAAAAGGTGTCAGTGGTTCAGAGCTCTGCTCCTGCTTACCTTTAGATCTACTTCCTGAGATATTACTGTTTCCAGGATTTAGTCCTATAATCTTCAGTCTGCCTGGTGTCAGATGGAAAAGGAGCTGAAAGACACAGCTGATTTAACTTAATTTAATGACTTAGAGGACAATATGCAGCTGTAAATGCATCTGTAACCCTGCTGATTGTGCTTCCAGTCTAACAAGCATAAAATAGTGATTGATTAAAATGTTAATTGAAATAAAACTGTTTCTAGTTAAAACCTTATTAGATGACAAAATAAGTGTGAGTCAGTTGTGCAAAACCAAATAACCAAACATTTTTCATTTATTTATTTATTAAAAATCATTGGTCACAATAACAGTAAACTGTGAGCAATAGGTTTAATCTGCATTAACATTTTCAGTCAGGGATCGACACGTTTTACTCTCAAATGCACGAGACCCCATAAAAGAACATCTGCTTCAGTGAGCTCCACAGGCTCCAGACGTATTCAGGACATGAGGATCCCTCTCTCTGACATCAGAACCCACCAAGCAGTGTCTGCTGCTGCTTTCATGGAGCTCCCAGATGTGGTGGATGTTCTAGCAGGGGTGCCCAATCCTGGTCCTGGAGGGCCTGTCTCCAGCATGTTTTAGTTTTCACTCTGTTTCAACACACCTGATTTTAATCAGCAGGTGATTAACAGGCTTCTGCAGAGCCTGATGAGCTGCTGAACAGGTGATTCAACCACTGAATCAAGTGTGTTGGAGCAGAGGAACCACTAAAACGTGCTGGATACCAGCCCTCCAGGACCAGGATTGAGCACCCCTGTTCTAGAGAGAGAAGCAAGTCTTTTAAAAAGCGGCAGTCTTCATGTCATGATGTGTAAAGTAAAATAAGCAGCAGATTCATCAGGCTGAGATTAAGAATTACAGCTAAACAGATCTATATGCTATCTAATGATGGGCATCTTGGAAATAAAGAGACAAAAACAAAGAAAAACAGCATTTTGCTCCACAAGTACCCTCCCACAAACGCTTGAGCACCAGTACATATAGATGGTTTGTTTGGAGGGTTTTTAAAATTTAATTTCAGTGATTCTATAAAAGTTATAACATTCATACAGAATCTTGACATTTGCAGGAAACCTCAGAAAAAGTTGTTAAGGTGCTTCCTGATCACTTTAATATGAATTTTATTTTGATAGCCTCCCCATCACCCAGCCAGCTGCAGCACTCCACCAGTCCACTTTCCAGCTTAAGACTCCATCACTGACCGGACCTGCAGGTTCCACCAACCTGCTCATCGCTCAGCTCACCACTCATGATCAGTCCCTCTGAAAACATAAAGATGAACATGAACTGTTTAGTTACTGTTCTACAGTTATTTATTTATCCTGAGATTTTATTATTAATGATTCTTAATTTCTTGTTCTGAGTAAAGATTCTAATCCCAACTTGACCTCAGATGATAAATGAATTATATTAAACAGATGCAAAGGAACAGTCCTGCAGTAAATACCAACTTTGTGAAGGTTCTAGTTCTGTTGTTCAGACGTCCTGCATCAGCTCTGGTTATTCTGGAGGACACATCGTGTTATCATGGTGATCCTGATGGTGTAACATGCTGCAGCAGGTCATTGAAGTCAGCATCATGTGGTTTAACTGAAAAATATGACATAATTACTCATGTTCATGATCACATTTACTTTACTGATGATGAGATCCCAAATAATGCTGCTGTCTGATCTATAACTCACATGGCAGTCTCAGAATAAAAACAGCTTTTCTCTAGTTGACACAGTTTAGTAACTTCTCTTTACACACGTCACGAAAATTATTGTGTCTTAATAGAACTTATTTTAAACTCAGAAATCCCCAAATAATTTACAAAACTCTAAACAGATATTTAAAACTGCGCTGAATAAGTTAAGAAGCTAAATAGGCCTGTTTAAACACACAAAGACCGGCCGCTAACTAGCTAGCTAGCTGCAGTTAGCCGGTTAACACGATTAATTAACTAAAACTGACTACGTTAAAAATCATTATTGACTTATTTTGGTTCGAGGCAGTNGAAACCAGGGTGCAGTTCGGGTGTGTGTGTCCGGATTTTCCATCTCGATCCGGAATTCCTCTTCCTCCTTGTCTTCCTCCTGTGACGACCAGACGGGTCCGCGAGTACTGGAGACGGTCCATTGCTATGGTCGGTGGGCAGGGCGGGGCCCCGTCCCACCATTGATGCAGGTCCAACCTGAGTTCCATCTCCGGTGCCCCAGACAACAGCCGCTGATCCAATCTGTCCGTCGGGTGCCGAGAGGCAGATCGCTGTCATGTAAGCCACCGTCATCACCATGGCAAGGCATCCTGTATGCCTGTAGCAGTCTTCCATCTTCACCAGGTTTGAGACGCTCCGACCTGTTGTACAGGAGCCCCTTTGAAGCCTGGACTTCGTTGCCGCCCTAGAGGCGGTTAGGTGACTTCGATGAGCTTACAATGAGAAAGGTGGATCCAAGATGGCCTCTCAGCAACTTTCACAGCGGTGGGGGTAACGAGCAAGACTTGAAATGGACCGTCCCAACGTGGAGAACTCCAGTTGTCTCGTTTAAGCACTTTGATCAGGACCCAATTTCCTGGTTTCACGATCTGTGTGGGCGAAAAAGCACAAGAGGGTTCTGGCAGATTATTGCATTCTGTGACATGTTTTTCAGAGAACATTTTAATCATCCAATCTGCAAGCGTATTTTCTCTGTCACTGCGATCAACTGGGCTGGTGATGTATGGGAACGGAAATCGTCGCCCATACACTATCTCAAACGGCGTTGGTCCACCAGAGGGAGCTGTCACCCTCATCCAAAGCTTTACCAGTGACACACAGTCAGGCCAGGGACGGCCTGTCTCCGCCACTGTTTTTGCCAGCCTGTTCTTTATAGTACCGTTAGTCCGTTCCACGAGACCGGCTGAAGCAGGGTGGTACGCACAGTGTCTTTTAAAGTCAATCCCCAGTGTTTCAGAACATCTAGTCATCACCTCGTTAACAAAATGTGTTCCATTGTCTGACCTGATAACAGAAGGAATTCCATAAGTAGGGAAAAAATGATTGCACAACACCTTTGCCACTGTCAAAGCGTCACATTTCTTTGTAGGGTAAATTTCTGGCCATTTAGATAATGCATCAATCACCACAAGGCAATATTTCACTCCATGCATCTGTGACAATTCAATGAAGTCCATGTGTATGGTATGAAATGGGTATTCTGGCGTCGGAAAACTTCCCCTCTTTGGCCGTAACCGGCCTTGAGCATTGTTTCTCATACAAATCAAACATTTCCGACAATAGTCTTTAGCAAAAGAAGAAAAGTTTACAGTGTGGAAAGACGTGTTTATCAACTGTCCCATTCCTCCTGCAGAAACATGACTCAACCCGTGACTCAACAAAGCTGCAGTCGCGAACAGTGATTTGGGAAGAATGGGCTTGTTTTTTACGTGTAGGACATCATCAATCGAGATAGGGTTAAACTTAATCCAGGATTTCTGTTCCTGGTCAGTGGCTGAAACCTGTGCGTCATGTAGTATGTCCTTTGTCAGAGTCTCTGTGCAGTAAAACAAAGTCTCCGGCAGGGGGAGCTCTTGAGCTGCAAGCTTTGCACACTGATCTGCAAAAGAGTTTCCCCTGGAGACCTCTGAGTCATCTGTCTGGTGAGCCTGACATTTACACAAGGCCAGGCATTTTGGGAGCTGGACCGCATCCAGAATTTCCAACAGTTTCGACGCGTGTGTCAGTTGCTTGCCACTGGATGTTACCATGCCACGATTCTTCCATATTTGTGCAAAATGATGCACAGAGGAATAAACATATTGGCTGTCAGTGAAAATGTTAATGTCACGCCCTTCGTACAGCTGACACGCCCTAGTAACCGCTACGAGTTCAGCGACCTGTGCTGAACAATTAGAGGGTAAAGGTCTGGCTTCTATGACAGAGGTCTAGGTGGTGACAGCATAACCAACACGGTTCCTGCCCATAGCATCCTTTGCTGCTGAACCATCCACATAGAGAGAAAAGAAGCCAGCCTGTGGAATGTCCAGTATATCAACACGAGGCTTTGTTTGCTCATGTGTGTGTGTTCTGCAGCAGTGTGGAGCACCATCTGTGTGTGTCGGTAACAGAGTCGCTGGATTCAAGCTGCTACAACGAACTATCTCAATGTGTGCCTGTGACAACAATGTGGAGACATATGTCAGGTGCCTGTTGTGTGTCAGAAAAGGTAGATTTGTTTGCAACAAAACTAGTGCCATGGAATGCGGTACTTGCAGTGTCAGAGGATGCAGCAGAACGATGTCAGAGCTTTGACTAACTGCTTCAGATGCTGCAGCGCAGGCCTGGACACAGCTGGGCAGACCTGCCGCTATCGAATCTAGCTTCTTAGAATAATAAGCTACCGGCCTGTGCTGACTGCCATGCTTTTGAGTCAGAACCGCTTTCATGTGACCGGACGCTGCATCAACAGAGAGAAAAAACCTCTTGGAGTAATCTGGTAGTGCCAAAACAACATCAGTCTGCAACAGCTGCTTTAAATGCACAAAAGCTTTTTCTGCTTCAGGTGTCCAGCAGATTTTGTCATTTAAAGCTAGATCTTTGCCATAAATGATATGCTGGAGAGGCGATACCATAAATGCAAAGTCAGGAATCCAAGTGCGACAGAAATTAGCGAGCCCTAAGAATGACATCATCTGTTTCTTTGTTACAGGTTTAGCAGCTTCCTGTATCGCAGCTTTCCAAGTTTGTAACAGAGCTTTTCCTTCACCGGACAGGGTGTGACCTAAATAGGTCACTGAAGGTCTCCATAGCTGAAGCTTACTGAGTGAAACCTTGTGACCTTGCTCATAAAGGTGCTGCAAAACGTGTAAAGTGCTTTCTCTGCATGCTGCTTCTGTGTCTGACACAATCAGAATGTCATCTACATATAGTAAGATTTGTGAATGTTCAGGGAGCACACAGCTGAACATAGAAGCTCTTAGTGCCTGTGTGTATTCGTGGGGCGCATTCGCGTACCCCTGGGCCAATCTTGTGAAGGTGTATTTTTTACCCTGGAAAATGAAGCCGATCCAATGCTGGGACTCTGGGTGCAAGGGTACTGAGAAAAATGCATTACTCAAATCAATAACAGTGAACCATTTTTTGTCAGGTGTGATTTGGTTCAAAATAGTGTGTGGGTTGGGCACATCAGACACTATCTGGACAATAGACTGATTTACGAGCCTGAGATCTTGGATGAGCCTCCACACGTCTCTGCCAGACTTCCGTACAGGACAGATTGGCGAAAGACACGTGAATTCAGGTAAAGGTCTGATTATGCCTGCCTGGAGCATGCTTTCAATCACAGGTGCAATACCCTCCTCAGCCTCTCTGCTGATGGGATATTGTCTTACTTGCGGTCTGTAGTGTGATTTTTCTTGCACCTTAACGGGTAAACATCCTTTTGTCAGTCCTACATCAGTTGGGCCTTTTGACCACAGGTCATTTGGAATGTTTTTTAGCTCCGGATAGTCCTCCAATGCAACTGTGCATGTCAAGGACGTATCTGGCTTGTCTCATTTGTGTAAATGTGTGTTTGGAGACACTCTTATCTTCCAACCTAGTCTGCGGCGGCATTTCCCTGACGAGCTGCGCTTCCAGCCATCAGGGTCATCTGTATCATATTGTTCGCTTATCGCATCAGCAAGGAGGTCACTCATGCTTTTCCAAGGGCGATTTCTGTCTTTTAGCACAGACATGTGAGCAGGTCTGACGCGAGAAAGGCGATATTGTTCTTGAGACAAGATAACAGAACAAACAGCATTTCCCTGTGGTGTTATGTACAGGTGTTGAAGCGTGATGGTGTGATCAGTCAATTTGTGAAATTTGGTGTCATATGCCATGTCAGGCCCAGGCTCCTCTTTGTACCTGAGTGTGACATGTAACTCAGCAGGTGGCATGCGATCAGATTCACCGAAGTGGTCATAATTCATTGCACTAGCTTTAGCAAAAACTAAGTCTGCTAGCTCCTTAGACACATGTGTAGACGTCACGTCCAAGGACCACCAGTAATGAGGTTCCCCATCACCCTTTAACACGAGAATGTCTTGTGAATCTGGTGGATTTATTTCAGAAGTCATGCCTTCAGGTGTGCATACGACAGAAATACCTAATTTCATCAATCATGAGGTCTCGTCCGAGTAGATTGACAGGACAGGTGGAGTCTATTAGCAATGGTATGTGAGTGTTAGCTCCTGTCTCCTGGTCCTTAACCTGAATGGGCCTGGTTAGTTTGTGCTTTTTAACATGACCAGCTGCAGTTTTAATGAAAATCATATCGGATGAGAACTTAGTTTCAGGAGGAGGGGCAGTAAGAACCGTCCTACAGGCTCCGGTATCACACAAACAACTGAACGGTTTAAACAAGATAACACGCGTAGGAGCCTTGGAGATGTCTGTCCACTTTCTGAGTGCAGCAAAAATGTCAACAGTTGTGTTATCCGTATCGCCCTCCTGTGTCGCTGTGGGATCTGGCCTTGGTAGTGTTTCTGTGGTAGCTTTCATATCAGTTTCTGGCTCTAGTCATGCCTGGTAACCCGGATAAGGNTGAGCTGCTGCCCATCTTGGCCAGGACTCTCTTTTGAATGAGTTTTTAATCTAAATGTTTTTTTTCTGTTTAATAAACGGTTAAATGATTAAAAAAAAGGCAATTTTTCTGTATTTTTTTACTCAGTTGTTAGTGTTTGAGAGAAGTCATCAAGCTAAGTGACTTATTAAAGTTAATTTTTTAATACTTCTCTTCCATTTACAAAAACTGTTGTCACAAGTGAAGTAGCATTTATCCTGTATTCTTAGTACAGTTCCCAAGAAGAGATATACAGATAAAATAAACACAATATGACTCGCTAAAACCAACAGGCTCATGAGACATGAGAACAACAAAGGACAACACTAACAGTAATGAGAAAATAAAGGTTAATACGTGTATATATAGAGAGAGATGACTAAATTAGCGTAACTCAGCATGATCTAAAAAGGAATGTGCCATAGCTGATTAACAACAGCTACCATTAACGATTTCTTTTACTTTGACCCTATTCAATTCTGCAAAGTATGTCAGAATTTTATGAATCATTAATTGAGGTCTGGGAGGTTAAAAGTTTCACTGTCATTTATTACAACACTTTATTTTCATAGATCTGTGACAAGGTCACCACGGCTGCCTGGACATCCACGACATCGGTTACACAAAGCAGAAAATGTAAGTAACTGTCTCCATAACTCCATGTAGAATAGTAATAGTAATGTACTTTCAACAGATTGGTCTGTTGAGCTGTCATATTTTATTAATTTTTTCTCTGTCATTAATTATATATGTTTTTGTATCAACAGCCATTTGGATCATCGGAGACAGCTACGTGAGGCGTGGTGCCCAGAGAGCTGCACAAACCACTGGAGACAACTTGGCCTCTCTGAAGCCCGTGTCTCCTGGTTCGGTAGGGGCGGACTGCGCTGGAAAGACCTTCTTCTTTTTCCACTCTCTGAGAGGACGAGCTGCTCCTGATGTCCTCATCCACTGTGGCAGCAACAAAAAAAGCAAAAGTACAAGCATATCCCAGACTGTTATGCCTGATGTGTTATTGATGTCATTTTGTTTAACAACTCCATCTGTAGCCAAACCCCCTCAACCCTGTATTCTTCTCTGAAACACTGTGCAGCTCTCTGGGCCTCTTTTATGCACTTTTTATTTGTAATTTCTATAAATTTAATGACAGTCATGTTACATTAAAAATGTTTGTAAAAAACAATAAACTTTTTTCCTCAACTACTGGAATTTCTTTGAATGTGGCAAAACGTGAGGAAGCTTTGTGTAAAGATCTTAATATTAAAATAAACCTTGGAGGCTCCAACATTATCATAATTAACTAAATTACTAAGTTTGAAGATATTTTTTACAGATATTTGGGAATAATTCATTGATGTGTAAAAAAACAAACTTAAATCATTTGTCATTCTTTTATTGAAACAACACCAAAATAAAATAACAGAGCAGCTCCTGTGGATAGGAAAAAAGTGTTATAAAGACAGATGTACATAGATTGTAAAGTACATATCCTACATATTATCATAAAAGACCATATTATAAAAAAACACTAAACTTGTCCTGGACAGCAGCCTGGCAGAAGAATGGTGGTCTTTCTGCCAGAATGTGCTGATTTTATCTTACAAGAGGAACTTTTGGTGTTTGACGTTCCCCTTGAGTTTGAAATAGTGTTATTTAAATATTTGGATTATGTATTACAGTAACAGCATGTAAGTGCTGGATCAATCGGGAAGAAAGGGCTGCAAGGGGACAAATGAGTTAAGAGTGAATAAATAAAAAAACATTAAAAACAACGGCAAGCAGCTGCCACAACAGGGGGATTGTGCCAGAGAGCGAGTTTAGAACATCGAGGCTTTCCTGATCAATCCCTGATTGACATAGCGCTCCCCTTCCCTCCAGGTTTCGCTGGGTCCACCACCAGTGTTGGGCAAGTTACTTCAAAACTGTAATGTATTATTTATTACTTGTTACTCACATTTTAAAGTAATTTGTTACATTATAATATTACTGATTTTAAAATGTAAGGCATTACACTACTTTTGCATTACCTGAGTTTTGAAAGTGATCTGAACTTTATAAAATAAATAAATATTACATGCTTATAAATTATTGCTTTATGTTGTGAAACATTTGTAGTGGGTAAAAATCTACCTAGTTTTTCCTTTTCAAGAACTTTATTTAGTTTTCTTGTTTTTTATTTGACTATTTATGTCCTCTCTCTTATCTTGTATCTCCTCTCAATTCTCCAGAAAAACTGATTCCTGGATTTCCTACTTTTTCCACATAATGAGCTAGCCTACTTTTAAACTAAGCAGTTCAGGGATCTGCGCCGCAAAAATAGCGAAATGTGCGCTGCACGCCGCAGTTGTGGTGATGTCACCTGGGCACTGATGAGCTCCACTGAGGCAGCGCGCGCCAGGCATGAGTAAAAGAGAAAGTGCCAGAAAGCGGACATGAACGATCGCGTGTTNTTTTTTAACCCCTGCTGGTAAGCTTCCTGTACTTCAGCATTATAAGGTATCCCTGAGTTGTATTTGAAAATGGGCTCAAGTCTGCTCAAAAAATCTGAGGGGCTTTCATCTGGTTTCTGTGTTGTCTCACTAATTTTACCATAGTCAGCTGTTTTCTTAAACTGTGTCTTAATTCTCTCTAATAGTGGGTCTAGCTGAGCTGACAGCTCCATAGACCCTGCAGCTAAAGGTGCTCCATCTGTCCCGACTCCTGTGTAATCACCCTTAACCCTGCCCCAACGGTGACCCAAGGCATTCTGAATGACTTTATAGATTTCTACACCATTTAAACAAAAACTGCCCCTGAGCTCATTCAAATCAGAGCAGAACTGGTATACATCATCACTGTATTTAGTCAAACCATTTGCAGCCTGCACTGTATCAGCCTGGGTCCAAGGTCGGTAAACAGAGATGGTTGGGCTAGTGTCAGGCTCCACACCATAACGTGGATTGGCTACCTGCACGAGAGGGTAAAGACCAGAAGTGGCATCTTCCGTTTTAAGCTGATCTGTGGCTGCTGTAGTTGATGTCCCCTCAGCCTGTGCCTGCCTAGTTATGTAACTGTCCGGCCTCAGGATGAGGGCCTCAGCCTTCCTTTTCTCAGCAGCTGTCTGGCGTTTTACTATCTGTTCGGAAGAATTCACTACATCAGCTATCTGGCTCTCCACTATCTGCTCATGCACATCCAGCAGAGGCGGTGGCGGTGGGGGAGGCAACGGGTCTGTGTCAGAAAAGGAAGCGGCGAATGAAGCAGAGGCAGCCCCAACGCCTATAACAGCTGGTGGCTGCCCCTCCCCCCCTACGCCTCTCCGTCTCATCAACAACACGGTCTCCTCTTCTGGTGTTATTAAGCCTAAGACCTGGCTATCTCTGTTTTGCTTTTTCTGTGCCTTCTGTGCAGCTCGCCTTTCTCTCTCTCCCACCCTACGGGAAGCTTCCTGCAGCCATAACTCCGATAATTCATACTCAGTTTTCAGCTTGCTCTTTCTGCCTTTTTTCTTTGCCCTTATAATTTCAATCTTAAGATCACCCTGAAGCTTCAAAATGTCTGCAACAAGCAGATTACCAGAGAAACCATGGCGTTTAATCCATTTTCTAGAAATTTCACCACATTGAGGCGTTTTGGCCTCCATAAATGCACCGTCTTTATTCAAAGGCATTTGTGAAGTTTTGTTCCCCATGATGACGTAAATCACAGCACAACTCCCCCGGCACAAAGTCTGAGTCAGGCTTGTGAATCCGCCCTTCTACTGTGCAGAAAAAACACAGCGGGATTCAATTTACGGTGTGAAAACCAACCTCTATAACACCCAGACCACCGGTACGAGAAGTGCGTGAGCAAAATGAGTTATAAGCTCCCCTCACTATAAGGAAGTTATAAGTCCATTCACTCTCTCACACAGTCAACAGCAAACAACCACTGTACAAACAGACAGACAGACAGACCAACAATTATATAACTGGAGGTTGCGTTTAATTATTGGAAAAACGCTCAAAAACTATCCGAAACAACTCAAAGCCAATCAATTTAGAACTTTCCCAGTTATCTTACCGGTGTACCAACACAGCCTTTTCAACTATTATCTGCGTTTTCTTTCTGGACTAACGCTCAAGCCCCTATCTGCGTTTTCTTTCTGGACTAACGCTCAAGCCCCTATCTGCGTTTTCTTTCTGGACTAACGCTCAAGCCCTTATCATCAACACCAGAGTTGCGTTTAAATAAGGCATAACGCTCAAAAGCCACAATTTAATGTCCTCTGTGTTTATATCTAGAAACAAACAAGAGTGTCTCACCAGATCTCCCCAGCTCAGAAGCTTGTGTTCGCAGACCCGGTGGCTCCCTGGCGACGTCAGACTCCAAGCGCCGACCCCCAGCGAAAGCAGGGCGCTGAAGGATTTTGTAGTGTCGCGACAATGTCCAGCGGTGGCGTTTGGCGTCGACAGCGAGATGACCAGGCTCCGCTCGAAGGACCAATTTATGTTAGGGATTTTGTCAGTTACCCTACCTGGAACTGAGGAGATAAGATCGAGACAATGAATCACACAAAACCATTTGCAAAGGGTGACAGACCAACTCAGGACAGAGTGTAGTCTGCCCTGAGCGGCTGCCAGCACAGTTTATTTAAAGTGTGAGATAAGGTAGTGGGTGTGTTTAGATGATGTGTGTGTGTGGGTGTGGGTGTGTGTGAGATACAGAATGAAATAGAGAAGCCGTACAGGACATAGAAATTCTATAACACCTCCCCATCCTCAGACATTTCCCTCCTCCTGCTCCATCAACACACACACATACACATAGGGCCTTGGGGTAAGGGCTAGTTCTGTGGGTGCGGGTATGATTCCCATTTCCGCAGTCCCGTGGCGGCCAGCGCCCCAATTTTAATTTGCATATTAAACGCTTCCATCAATGACATTTCATGCAGATTCAGACTTAGAGCCTTGGAGGGAGGCACACACTCAACGGCACCTGAAGAGGGGGATCGCTCAGCCTCTCCTCAGGTGCCGGTGCCCACTTCCAATTTTAAGCTGCACCTAGACACCGACGTTCTGGGGGGGAATTGGGGTTGTGTGCTGACACCAGATGGTGTAGGCCAGATGATGTCTGCGCTGCCCCATCCCCCCAACCGCAAAATGCACTCTAACAACACACATCAACACCACATTAGAGCAAGCAGAGGGAGACTAGGGGTCTTCCCACACTACTGTTCTCAGTTCGCTGCCAGGGGGTGGANNNNGATCATTTCTTTATATTGTGATATTTGTGATGAACTAAATCGTCAGACAGAATGACATTTTGTCCTTAACAGCAGTTTATTAGAGGAGTCTAACAAACAGCTGAGATAAACCAGTATCTCCAACTTCCAGTTTCACCTCAACCAGCCACAGCGTCTCTTAAAGGAACAGTAACATCAGGCTACAGCCTCAGTCACAAAAAGCCCTTATGGATCATTACAATATTTAGAAACATTGTCATATATAATATGTTGTTTCTGGTGTTTCATAATTTATAATAATTATATGGTGATCTCTAATAATTTCCTGATAAACTCTGTTGGTTTATTTTCTCAGCAGAGGGACTGTCTAATCCTCATTTTCTGAATTTTTCAGAAAGTCACATTGATGGTTCTTTTTTCAAATTATGTCAACAGATTATTGTCACAATAAAAATATGTATAATATGTAAAGGTCAGAGGTCACTACAATACCCACTGTTAAATAGATACAAATCTGAAGCCCGTGAGGACATTGTCCTACGTGGTTCAAAAATGTCCTGCGTGAGACGCTCTCATATCTGCCAGTTTGGCAGGCGTGGCTCAAAAGTTTTCTCAAACACTGGGACTAGTAAGAATATGATCTGGACTATGATTAATTATATTGTTGCTATGTAAAATAGTTATTACTAGCAGGTGTGGCTGTTGATTAAAGGATAAAACGTTTGCCAAGTGGACTCGGGTCTGCTCACTAATAGATGCCATGAACGACGAGGCGCTTTCTTAGATTACTGGTATTTACCTGTTTAGTGACAAACCTGAACACGTGTTACAGTTAGCTCTGCTGCTGTTTACTTTGCCCAGATGCAGCCAAAACTTAGATTTTTTTCCCGGTATTTTATTAGTTCACAAACTCTGAGGTAGTTTGTGAATGATGCAGCTGAGGCCTGACGTGACCTGCAGCAGCGGGAGGAACGGGGCTTTGCGGCTCATAACAGACTTTTTAGCACCGAAAAAGATATTTCTTACCCTTTTCTTCGTACCCTGCTCCACTCCAGTCTTGATTTCATAACTAATTATTATCACAGAAGGACCCGCTGGATCCCAGACCCAAAGCAGAGCTCTCACGCGACTAGCATAATGTAGGTGTGCTCCATAACGACGCCAGACGACACCGCCGGTCCAGCAGCTGGTCTCTGTATTAGGAGGAATCTGCTGTTCACACACCAGCGTTACAGAAAGGAGCTGACCCTCTCAGAGCAGCCGTGTTTATTAAAGACGAAATAATCGCTCTCTAGTTTTTAACTGACCAACAAACAGCGTTACAACAAGCACCGTATTAAACCCTAATAAATGTCTAATGTCACGGTAAAGAGTATATGTTTATACCAAAGTTTAAACGATGGCTAACTAGCTACTTTGCTAAGCTAAACTAGCTTCAGAGCGTCAGTAGTCGAAAATATAAAAATATAACTTTACTTGCCGATAAAAATGGAGCGGAGAGTTCTTGGACCCTCTGTTAGTGCAACCAATGCCACAACAAGCCATTTCTGCCCAACAATATCAAAATTAACATTCCAACATGACCACACACGGCACAAGAACTGGCCGAACACAGCTAATGTGACGCCCAGTGACTATAAAGTACGCCGGG
>SSNS01001813.1:2582-13508 GCA_006937985.1 Aphyosemion australe | reverse complement strand
AAATACACCCCCAGACATGTTATACATCAAATTGATCGGCTTGGTCTCAGGAAACCAGCCGTCCCCCAGCCCTGCTCTCTGATTGGCCGAGAGAGTTCAAGCTTCTTCCAAGTTAACAGAAATATGCACACAGACATGTTATACACCAAATCAATCAGCTTAGACTCAGGAAACCAGCCGTCCACTATGCCTGGTCTTGATTGGCTGAGAAAGTTTTGAAACTTTAAAGTTCAATTTCTGCTCTTTCTTACAGTTTATTTTTTATCTCATTCTGCTAACTTTGACAATTGAACTCATTTTCAACTTCACTTCAGTTCTAATGCATGTTCATTTATCAGTTTCAGTTGCTAAATTCACAGTTCAGCTAATTGTGAAAACTTAACTATTATATTAGATATTCAGTAAGAATGTTCTCATGGATGTCTGAAATGTTAATTTCTATAGGAACAATATAATTATAGATTTCTGGAATACATATCCAGTCTGCCTAATAAATGTTGACTAATAACAACACAATTAGTACTAGGATCAATGAAAGTATTGCTAAATAGGAATTACAGAGAGGTCTGATTGCTGACTAAATGTGAAAACGGCTTGCCATAGCCAAGCTCACTCCCTGTGTGTCCTGCTTTCACTCATTTCCTCAACTTTCTGAAGCGCTGTTTGTTTTTCTTTACTCCTCGTTTACAGATTTGTCCCCATCAATACTTCAGGTCCCATCACGTTAATGTAATAATTGTCCCAGGCATTTTGCGCGCGGCAACTCCCTTCCTGCTTTCATAGCGATCGGACGTTTGTGTACCGGAAACCCGATCCGTACCACACATGCGCGGATGTTACGTCACTTCCTCTCTTTGCCAACATTGCGACAGTGAAAACAGCTCTGCCTTCTTTTCGACTGAGGAACGTTTAAACAATGGAAACCTCTGTATACAAACAAATTCATGCTAAATCTGGATTTAACAAATGGTTAACCTATGAATACCTTTAGAAAATGTTTTCAAACATTAATTTTGCAACATTGTGAAAATGAACACTATGTCAGCAAGGGGCAGTATCCTCGTACACTGCGGAGTAAACTGCCATTAAACAAAACAGAAGAAGAGAACATCTGCACATGCGCAGTACGGATCGGGTAGACCCGATCTGTACGGTCCGACGTTTTCTTTTTTTTTTTTTCGTTTTTATCTACATTATATTGAAATGTTTCAATATTGCAAACATTTTAAGAGATACTTATTATTTTTAACATGTTAACAGATACTCTGACCCGTAACTATCGTAAAATGCGTCGACCGGAAGTAGACGCCTTTCGCGCATGCATGGTACGGATCAGGTTTCCGGTACAGATCGGGTAGTGACATGCGGCGCTGCGCCGTCAGGCTTGTATGGCAAGCCATAGGCTGGAGGCTGGAGGCACGCGCGTTTTATTTTGCCGTTTGTATCATCTTTGTATTTTACAGGGAAGCCAAAATGCTCCCATACATGCGACTTAAATGATACCGGTGGTGGTTTTTTAAGCTCCTCTCCTCTACTAGCCATGACCACCGCTGTGTTTTTCGCGTCTGGATTGAACAGGTGGCGCCTTGGTCCTTCACGTGACCGATCCGCAGACCAAGGCGGTGCCGAACCGTAGCGAGAGATCCGTTGCACCCCTAAAGCCCATATTTAAACGAACTAACGCGAACTTAAGCATATCGAATTTAAATCATAATAGGACACCTGATAGTCTGAAAAAATAATACCTAATTTGGAAAAAATAATACCTCTGAGACCAAATTTAACACTTTTAATGGCCTTAAATTTGACCATTTTTATTTATCACTTTTTAATACTTTTTAAAACCCCGCGGACACCCTGATGAAGACAGTCAGATGCATGTAAATCCACTTCAGATGCGGCTCGCTGCATCTTGAATTTATTTAGCTTGTAAAACAACAGTTTTCTAGTGAGTGAGGTCCACCGAGAAAGGTTTATGATTGATCAGTCGATGTAAAACCTAATTTATACTTCTCCATCTACATCGGTACGGAGACACGCAACGTCATTTTGAGTCGGCACAAGGGCTCTCCAACAGACTCATGATGGAGACATGCCCTCTTTTTAAACATCCGTCGAAAGACGGAGACTGCAAGCTTGTAGGTCCGGAGTGCAGCTGAGTGTTTTGTTAACCTGTAGGGAACATCGGTGACAAAGTTATACATAAAGTTGCTAAGGGTTATCAGAAATGTTGCTAAGTTGTTCGCTAGATGCTTTTAGGAAATAAAAGTCAAGAAGGGGGTCTGAAAAGTTGTTAGAAATAGTGACAAAGTTGCTAAGTTGACGACGCTGTGTGGGAGGTGCGCTTGATTTGCAGCTTGGCGTAGCACGGGAGTAAACCACGAGGGAGGAGCAAACAATCGACTTGGTTTTTATAATCGTTCTAAACCCATATTATAATTGGGATAAAAATTCAATTAATTGAGCAGCCCTAATTCAAAGTGCTGAAGATAGTTTCCAACATCTTTAAACCACCAAATAGTTCCCTAGCGCAGCCACTGCTGCAGCTCACCGCTCCCCACGGGGATGGGTCAGATGCGGAGATGTAATTTCACCAGTGTGTGAAGATGACTATTGGGACTTTAACTCATTCACTGCCAGCCATTATCTGATCAGTAAGCCCCTGACTGCCGGCGTTTTTGAGCGTTTTTACTGTTTTTGAAGAGTCACAGAACATTGTGCTCTATGATCATGTAAATGCTAAAACTACCAAAAGAAAGACTAGACTCACTTCTTACATCAGGAAGAATCGCTGTATTTCTAGCGTTATTCGTTCTTTCACAGTCTGTTTTCGATGCGTGAGCTGCAGAAGCATTTCCGGTTTTGCGCATCGCTTTTTTCACAGCAGAGGCCCAAAACAAACTCCTAATTCATTGATTTTCCGCTTCCTGATCACGTGATGTGTGACCTACACGAATGAAGATACGCTTTAGACACGTGATGTTTGTTCTCACGGTGCGGGGGCTCATTCCGACCCCCGCCCCGTAAAAAAATGCAATTGATGACTAAAGTCATCAATGGCAGTGAATGAGTTAACAGAAGAAACTTCTTCTCAGTCTCTTGCAGGCTGACCAGGAGCTCTTCTATCTGGGGTCAGAGGACGTGTTTTATCCAGACAGTAATCACGATGAACTCAGCTATTGTTTCTGCGCCCCTGATCACTGTCACGGTGCAGCTAAATGCGCACTGACAGTCTCTCTCGTCTCGGGTCTCCGTGACGAGGGGAAGGGGGATTTTCCAGGAAGTTTCCGGGTAAAATACGTGAATTTCACGGCCAAAACGGGAGACTTGACAGGTTGCAGGTAGCGGAGGAACTTGTGTGAAACAGAACCACAACAGAGCGTGACGTGACACCCTTGTTAATTTACTAGACGACATGACGCTGCTTTGGCTACTGCTAGCTAGCACAGAGGTATGCTAATCTGCAAATCTGAAAAAAAATAATAATAATCAAAAGTACATACCTTTCTCCTTTGCACCTTTCTCTTTTCCTTTTTTGTCTCTCAAAATGGCACCCCTGGTGACTTCTGCTGCTTCATTCTCCTCAACGGTTTAGCTGTTCACACACAGAACCCGACCATCCGTCCCACGTGTGTCTCTCTGCTAGCAGGTTCTGATCAGAGCAAGGCAGTCAAACCCAGAGTGAGAATGAAGAGAGCTGGATGTAGGAATGTGCGATATGGCCTAAAATCTATATCGCGATTAAATTTGAAGCACGTGCGGTAACGATATATATTCTTTTCTTCTGTTTCCACATGTCTAAATGACTGTTTCTGAACAATCTCACATACCAGATGAATTGCAGAACTCATTCTAAAAAGTATAGAATTCAATTCAATGCCACTTAAATAACATTTAATGTTCAAAACTTACTTAAAGAAATGCAAAATATCTCAAATAGTTTTTATGTTAATGTTCTTTTTCCCAACAATGCAACAAAATACAAGCTAAATGTGATGAAAACAAAAAATTCTAAATAGTTTGAACCGAAGTGAAAAATGTAAAAACAAAAATAACATTTCTTTCTGCTTTCCTGATTCATTTATTCATTTTTCATGTTTTTCTTTTACTCATAGAAGTTAAGTTTTACTTAAGGAGTGAATAAATGCAGGTAAAATGATGCTCTGCTGCGTTTTTTGTCAATAGTATTACAACAAGGTTGGAGGTTTATCCAATGTCCTTCACTTTTGTTGAGCTGCGCTCAGATCAGCTGATCCATGACCCACCGCGGTGTGCACCAGCAACACGGAGGTTTTAATGTTACTTATTAGTTAAACTGAAGGAATAAACCCATAAAAATGACAGAATTACACAGAATAATTTATACTGAAGCAATTAAATATGTGATATGTGAATTAAACATATTAACACTTGTTAAACCAGGTGAACTACCTTACGAATTTTAAATTAAAGCAGCCAGGGTCCGAAACTAAATTTTTGACTCACCGGCCAACTTGGTGGATGCTAAAATCAACCGGCCAAGCATATTTTTTACCGGCCAAAATTTTAAATGATTTATATCTACCCAAAGCACGTTATTCTATAATATGGTATTATTTTTGATTAAAACAGAGGAGTGACAACATAATTAAAACATCATTAATAAGAAAAACAACTTTTTAGTAATTTGATTTTTTTTTTTACTTTTTAAAAATGATTTTAATGAGCTCTTTTATTGAAATCTAGTAAGACTCCTTGTTTTCTCTGTCCATGAAATCTGGCCTCCATAAACATGAATAGGTAGACGCTGGAGAGCGAAAAAGCGCCGCCGCCATATTGGATGGGTCCCTCACGCTCTGAACCCAACTGGAGTTGCAGGGTGCACTACTAAGCCTGTTTTTTCTACAGCCTACAGTTGCAACAACCGGCTCACTATTGAAAACAGATCACGTGGGACTTTTCTGAGACTTTTCTAGCCTATCCGATGGGATTTTATATTTTTATTTATTTTGTTTAACTGTGTTTTAATTATCATGCCATACCATGCGTCTGATTTTGTGAAAAAGTTTGATAAAATGTGTTTTTTAGTTGGGTAAGCACCTTCCTCAGTAGAAATAAATGCACTGGGGGCGAATGGAGACCCATCTAAGATGGCGGCCGGCCACTACGGCAGCACCCGTCCACAGGGCGTCTACGTCTATGTCTGTGGTCCCAGATCTCTGGAGAACACAGCTACACCATGATAATATCTTGTAATGATAAGAACAAATAGAAGTTGTCTTATTTGTCTGTTCGGTTAAGTGAGGTGAGTTACGAGTGACCTGGAAGTGTTTGTGGGCACACGGAAACGAGAGTTCCGGGGGCAACCGGCGTGCGTGTATCTGTTTAAGCTAACAGATTAAAAGAGCGCCGTCTCCTCAAGATATAAAGAGTGTCGTTATTGAAGAACTCACACACACAAAATGCAACATATCTGAAAGTATGTCAGGGCTAATACTCCAGTCAGTCCTATGACAAATGAATTGTTATGGTTCTTCTCCCTAGCGTGCTGGCGGCAAACGGTGCAGCTCATTTGCGCATATTCTGGTTCATAATGTAGCCACAGTTCGCCACGTTTCATTAAATCTTCTGGTTGCCACTGGTCCTGGTGGTTTTATTTCCAGTTCGACGTGTTTTCGTTTTGAAGGCTGGCTGACTCTAGGTAAAAACCTCCACATTTCGCCGCTAGTTTTAACACGAAGCTAACCGCTACCTTGATAAACAGTGAATGGGATAGGCGGAAATGACGTGGGGTGCGGCGCTCACGTTTCGCGTTCGCCTGTGTACGTCGCATGCAGGTGGGATTGGAGCATCACAGAAATCCATCGAAGAGGACTGATAAACATAACTAATTTGGTGTAAACATTTACTCGCCATGTGGAGAGTGGCGCTCCAAATTTTACTCTACCGTTTCAAACGAACGTGGTTCCTGCGCTGCCGCCATGTTGCTTGGGTTTGCGGCCGCAGCGCTGACGTCATCGGCTACTCCCGCTCTGTGATTGGCCCAAAATATAGAGTGCTGTGATTGGCCCAACCAAAACTATAGCAAGCTGTGATTGGACAGCCACAGGCTGCGAGGGTTCCAATGAAGCGTGCCTAGACCAAACTCTGCAAAGCAAGAATTTGGTCTAGTTCACTAGGCTAAGCTTCAGCTGCATCTTCTCCTGATTTAGGCAGATTCCACTCGCCATGTTGCTCCGTTGAAGCGCTAACCTGTTGCGCTCCTCGATGATGTCATCAGCAAGTGCATCCGGTCAGCCGGTAGTGTATAATTTTATATCATAGGCCAAAATCCTACCAGTAGGGCTGGGCGATATATCGATATTTTTAAAATATCGATAAAAATTTAAAAGAAGATATAAAATGACGTTATATCTTAATATCGATATAACTAGACAAGCTGCGGAGCAAGCTAGCCGCTAGCGATAGCCGCTAGCGATAGCCGCTAGCGATATCCGCTAGCGATAGCCGCTAGCGATAGCCGCTAGCTTGCGCCGTCTCTAAGCGGTCATTACATGTATTCTCAAGCGTCTACCTAATCAGGAAACCTCAGGGTCAGTGTTCTGCTCTAAGCTTTACATTTGGCTTAGTGGTTTTTAATTATTTGAGGACGTTTGTTCATGTTTCAGCGAGCTGTTGCACCGTAGCTCCCGTCCCGACACAGCTCTGTTTATCCTGCTTATGTGAAGACGGGCCAAACCCCTCAATGGTAAACAGGTACGGCGAGCCGCAGTGGTCAAATTACCTCAGGCATTTGTAATGGTTTGAAGACTCATGTTGCGGGTTAACATTTTATTTTGAAAGGGAATTCAGTGGGCAGGAGAAGTAGTTCCGGTTTTCGCCGTTTTGTTACGCTAGGAAGCTGCTTCGTTACCAGCGATTCTGTTGAAAAAGTTAAGCGTTTATATCACTTGGTTCTTTTTTTTTAACACAGAGAAAAGATAGTTTTACCTTTCTTGCTGACGTTTCGACCACCAGCTGTGGTCATCCTCAGAGCTAAGTCGCTGTCGGCGGCTTCACTTCGGATAAACAGAGAAGGAAGCCACCGACAGCGGCTGTGAGGATGACCTGGTGGTCGAAACGTCAGCAAGAAAGGTAAAACTATCTTTTCTCTGTTAAAGAACCAAGTGATATATGAAGAAACGCACAGAATGAACACACAAAAGAAGTTAAAAGTTTGTAAGGCGTGGGTTACGCTGACAGTAGCCCTAAATAAATACCCATAAAAGAGCAACCATAGTCCGAGTCATTACAATATGATTGCTGATATGAGTCAATAATGTGATATTCCTGCCATGTTTGCCTTAATAACTTTTAATAACTCCGTGCTGCATGAGCCACGTGACTNGTAATCCTCTGAGTAGTTGATGTTATTACATCATGAATTTAGCTTAACATGATAGATTATTTTCGCTGGACAAGAAATAGTTACTGGAAATATTGTGAATGATAGGATATATGAGCCACCTCTACAATTTAAATGATGTTACATTACATTTACATTACTGCTTATGTGTTTAACTGTACTTTATTACCTTTCTTCTTTCTCTAAGTTTATAGGCTGCTGCAACAAGTTAATTTCCCCACTGTGGGATTAATAATGTCTATTCTATTATATTCTATTAACTATAAATATATAATAAAGGTGTCTGTGGGACATTTGAGACACCTATTTCTAGCTTTAACTGAGATAGAAAGATATTATTACAGACTCAAGGTCCAGTTTACATTAAAACAGTAACAAATCCAGTATAAAAATGAACCATGTAAAACACAAAGATATAACCGACGTGTGTGTTAACAGACAGCTGTACCAGTGTTTCTAAAGCTCAGACTGATAGAGAATGGCACTAAGGTTAATGTTGGACAAGAATCAATACATTTTTATGCATTTAATCTGCTGATTAATTTATGTATAAACTTTCTCAAGACAACTTGAAGGGCGTTAACTTGTAAATATTTTACAGGAGGAAAAATATCGAGATATATATCGTATATCGAAATTCATCTAAAATATATCGAGATATAAGTTTTGGTCCATATCGTCCAGCCCTACCTACCAGTTATACCGTATACCGTTTATACCGTGCATTACTAGCTGGATGAGAATATCACTGGCTTGGTTCAGAAAATTAGTGTGATCTTTTTATAAATATTGCAGAATGCAGATATAAATGAATGGCAGAACGCTATGATGCTTTTTCTTTGGGTGAGTGGGTGGTTGAGTGGGCACAGTTTGACGACCCCCTCTGGATGGCGCCCTAGGCGGCTGCCTAGTTCGCCTGTAGGACGGCCCGCTGTAGCTGCTGCACTAGTTCCAGCATGAATTAACCGATAGACAGGCTTATATTTGTTTGATATGATGAACAGTATTTCGTGCCTAAAGCCCTTTTGGGTTAAACTAAATGTTTTCATTAATGTTCCTCTTAGATCTGGAATATCTCTGCGATCCCTGATCACTATAGTGCTGCTTTTATTGATAGTATCAATGAGTATTGCCATCCTTGCCTCAATCTGACCACTTCTTTTTTATGTTTTTATTTATTTATTTTTTTATGTCTGCCGTGATTGCTCCGGGGTTCTACAGCTCACCACTGCAACAGCGTGGTCCCACTTGAAGGAAATAAAACATTTTCCCATGCCTACGTCATGCCCCAGAACCTGGATTTCTGTCGAGGTTGATGCATATTCATAATGTAGTTTACATTCTCCATTTATGGCAGAAAGTGGGTGTGTAGGAGACAGGATGTGATCCAGAAAAACCTGAGCACATTTCTAGGACAGCAGTTTTCTAGGTTGGAAAATTAGTTTGCGCAAAGTATTTATTTATTTTTTGCTGAGCTTAAGTAGAGTTTTAGTACAGATTCTATGAAAAGTTTTATAAATGAGGCCCCTGGGCTGGCTACTAAGACTCATCTGGCACAATCTGGGAGAAGAATAGACTGGAAAGCCTGTCTGGTATTGCTGGATGGACACACAACACAAATTTGATGGACACACACATATGCGCGCACACACGCACAGGAGAGCAGTCTGTAATTCTGTCAAATAATAGTACAGAGCAATTAAACATTGAAAAGGACATTGCCCAGTCATGCATGTGTCCAAGAGTTGGACTGATCTCTCTCAGCTGCATTCTGTTGTTTTCCCATCAACACAAAGCTGTAAGGCTCAGATTAGAAGAATGTCAGACTTTATTAACTTATGCTTGGGTCATCTCCAACAGGAAAAACAGGAGCAGCAGGCCCAAGGTGGTGTCGCTGGTGTTGAGAACATTACAATCATTATCCAGATGTTTAGATACAGACACAAAGTAGGACATGTGTTCATTCAGTCAAGAGTCGGATGTGATCGAGTTGGTTTTTCAGGCTGTTGTTACACCAATGAAAGGATGAATGGTGGGGGCCTCACCCTCACATCAGCTGGTTTCCTATTAGCTAAACACTCACAGGCAAAGGGCAGAACCACAACTAACAGCATTTAGAACAGATATATTCAGATTAATCCCAGATGTGGAATTAAAACATCTGTCCTTAAATATGAACCAATTATTTTAATCGAGAACATAGTCATAGTTCAAAGGTCATTTTATGGACTCGTTTTATCCTCGGATGAATAAAAGCGCCCCCAAACAAAAAGCCCACACAAATAAATAACCACCATCATGAGTGCTGGTGAAGGTTCTCAGTCATCCAGGTCATGGTAATCCAAGGGGTTCAAATGAAGGCAACTGGACCTATTTGGTTTCTTGAACCAAACCAAAGAGGTCCAGTTGCCTTCATTTGAACCCCTTGGATTACCATCACGAGACTGACCAGTTTTATTTTGACAGGCTAACCAAGCTAACACATTTAGTCTGTATAGCTGTGGCTTCTGTATCTGAGCCGTGAGCCATCATTTCTGTCTGTCTGTCTGCATGCCTGTCTCTCTGTCTGTCCGTAGCTGTCAACTCTACACAGAACTTACTAGCATGTTTTAAGCTAACGTACTGAATGCTAGCTTAGCATATTTTGCTCGGCGGCTGCCACAGGAGCGTTTAGTTCAGCCCTGCGGCTGAACCTGGAAACGGTGCTTCCAACCTACCAGCTTCCATATTCCAGAGGAGCCTAAGCAGCGGTGGCTGTTGTCCCGAAAAGTCGCCGGCCCTTTGTTTACTTCATTCACCAACATGCAACCAGTCAACGGAACCGGAGGGTGCGCTTGTTTATGTGCTCACAGCCGGTGAGCATTTGACGTGGCGGCTGGGCGGGGTTTAATAGCTCACGTTCTCACTGCCCATCTAAAGCGAGAAGGTCCTGGCAGCGTCATGCAGACATCAGCGTCCACGGGTATAGAGGAAAGTTATTTTGTTTCTTTATTAATCAATCAAAAAAAGATAGTTCAAACAAAACAAAACAAAAAGTTAAAAGCAATTTTTTAAAAACTGCAATCAAAAAACAAAAATGTAAACAAAAATCCCAAACTGACTTTCTGTTCTAATCAGTGATTTATATTTCGTTTTTTTGCTTGTTTGTTTGTTTGAGATTAACGTTTTATTGTAAATTTTCTCAATTACATGGAACAATGGGGTACAAACATGATAACAAAAACAGTAAGAATGGGCATGGTTATTAAAAGAAAATGAGGTTTCCAACAATGAAAAAGACATGTAACCCTAGCTCGATTATCGAATACCATGTATATTAAATAAAGAATAATTGTGTGTTTTAACTGCTGACAAAAGACAGAAAACGAACAGAAAACAAAACAAAGCAAAAAGGGGGGGGGACAATACATTTTTGATGAACTACGACTTAGGAAGGGGGTGTTGCTGACTGTCTCTTGTATAAACATCACACCAAGGAATGGAAAGAGGAGAGGATGAGCCTAAATTTGTATGGGTTTAATAACCCAAACTGATATTCCTGT
>SSNS01001811.1:2704-14638 GCA_006937985.1 Aphyosemion australe | reverse complement strand
TTTTCATACGACAGAAATCATTGATGTTAGACACCATTAAAGCCTCCCGCTTTTCTGTCGCCGTGATTACGTCACGTTGTTTGTCACTCTGATTGGTCCTAGTGCTATCCAATTGCGTGCTGACATTTTGAAAGACAACCGTAGATCCCGCCTCATGACTGAGAGCCATCAATGGTTCATGGCCAGACTATATATACACATATATAGGATGGCTTGCCAGGCTACATTCCTAAGGCAATGTGGAACAAACGCAGCCAGGCAGGGGTGGGCGGCACAGAGTGGAGCCAATGCTAGTGTGTAAGTGGCATACGGTGCGGGGTTCCTCAAGGCTCCATTTTGGGTCCAGTACTTTTTCTGTTGTATTTGTTACCCTTGTGTTCAATTTTTAGGACATTTGGGATTTTGTTTCATTGTTTTACAGATGACTTACAGATATTATTCCCCCTTGAATGCTAGAAGAAGTCAGTCTGTGCAGAATTTGATGAACTGTTTAGATGAGATTAAATCCTGGATGGCAATTAATTTTTTATATTTGAGGATAAGACTGAGATCATCATCTTTGGAAAGTCTGATTTGCTGCTGGAACTTAACCCTATTGGCTTGTTGAACACTAAACAGTGTGGTTGATCGGAACAGATTAGTAGCAGTAGTTCAGTCCAGCTTTTACTGGGTAATTGATAAAACCAAGCCTTATTTACCTCACACTGGTCTTGAAAGGGTGAGAATGAATAATTACTACATTTTCAAATAAATGTTTAGTTTATATAAACTTATTATTACCCAAATGATATTAAAATGTGTCTTTATAAGTTAGGTTTAAGATCAGCATTTAGGTTTGTGTGAAAATTCATTGAACATTTATCTTTGGATTATTCATTAATTTGAGGGATATTATTATTTTGATGTTATCTACTGTTTATTTACACAAATCCTGTGTGACCTTGCCTTTATTATACATGAAAAGTGGTAAATATCTGTTCATTTTCTTTATTTATACAAGATTGTGGCAGATCATTTTATTAATACATTAAAAAATATATAGATTTTTTTTATGTATCTGAGTCTGAATTATGTTAAACCTTTGTAATAAAATATAAAAAAAGACCCACATTTGCTTCTAAAAGCCTTTTGTTAGTGAGAATGACTGATTTACCTGAAGCACTAAAACCAGTTAAAAAGGTTTTTAAACCAAAACAGTTCAGGTCAAAATTTCATTGCTAATCCATTTAACTCCGTGGCTGCATCCCGGGCTTCACTCCCAAAGAGGCTGATTGGAAACAGCCAAAGAAAAGTGTTCTCAAGGGTTCAACATATTTTAAAGGAACAAAAACTATTGTCTTCATGCACTTCTCTGTCTTTCTCTGTGGTGTCATTAAGATAGTGGAGATTAAAGCTGTGTGGGTTTAATGGACACCCTCCACTGCAGAACAAAGTTGGTCCAGACACACAGGATCACAGGTAATGAAGAAGCAGCATGACTTATGACTTCACGCAGGGCCGGACAGATAAATTTGGAGAGCAGGAGTGGTCACTGCTGACTTATCACCTTTGTGGAAATGACTGAATCCGGAGCTTTGGTTCCTAACACAAGGGCATGACTTTGCCTTCAGGTCAACATTTTGTAATTGTACTCATTACTGCAGACAGCTAATGGGACAAGATTGATAATGTTGCTTCTAAGTGGCTTTAGCTGGGAAAGTCCTATATATAATACCTAGAGAACAAAACTAGTCATATTTTACTTTAAAGTGTTCATAAAATACTGACGACTGAAAGTGAAAATATTACATGTTATTCTGCATTTTCAGTAGCATTTCAAGGAGTTTAACCTCAACAAAAGTTGAATTACTTAATTTAACACGTAGTAAACTCAAGGACAGGTGAGAAAAAAAATAAAAGGCTGAGCAAAGATAGTTAACTTTTATTTATCTGGTAACTTGTTACTCTCAATTTAAAACCCGTCTTTTACTTTCACTGTGAAATATCCTGGACACCAGCACTCTGCTCAGTTGGCAGAATGAGCGTTTTGTCTGGGAATGCTCCAACTTCAGTGCAGCTCTGGTAAAACCCAGCTGATGCAGCTCTGTTCAATTTATCGAAAAGCGAGACAAGCCATCTTCTTGTTGCACATCTAGTGGAAAAGGTTGTTGGCTCAGGATTTTGTCAATGAAGTTCACTTTTAATTTTGCCATGCTGTTTTATTTTTCTGCTCTTGGCTTCTTTTTGGGGATCTTAACAAAACTTTCACACAAGTTTTCTCTTTTTCTTCTGTTGGCCAGTTGGATGTCTGTGGTATCAGAAATATCGATAGGGGGATGCCATATTTTTTATGTAAACCTGCCAATAGTTCAATGAAGAAAAAAAAAAGATTCAATGTTTATTTGAGCACTAAAACACAATTTTGTACCAACTGCCTGTTTTTAATTTATGTGTAAAGTTTGAGGAAGAGAAACTGTTCTTTGGAATGTCTGAAGGATTCTGTTTAATACTATGGATCCATTCCTTGACCACATGTCGTCCATCTCCAAGATTCATGTTGGCTAAATGTAAAAACTATTCCACAACTGTGTGGTTTTATATTTGTTGATGTATTTATAATGGTTATCAAGATGCAGGGTTCAAATTACGGGGGAGCTAAGGGGAGCCTGGCTCCCCAGAAGGGTGGGCTCCCCCAGAAGCCCTTAACTAACAAACCAAGGGGGAGTCCTAAAAAGATCCATTTTCAACTTATATTAGATTATTTATATGGACTCTCAGCGAACCGGGACTTCTTTCGAGGGTACAGTGTGCACCGTCTCCCCCCTCCCCAGCTATTACAGAGATTTAACAGAGGTGATTGGATGGATGACTTCACACACACCTTTAACTTTGGTTCTTTTAAAACCATCTCGCGGGGCTCCCCCAGAAGCATGTGTGTAATTCAAACACTGTCCAGTTGTATTGGCTCACGATCATTTAAAATAGTAAGATCAAAAGTAAGTCATTTAGGTCGAGCTTATACCTCAACCAGAGTGAGAGCCTTTATCCCTTTTTCAGTTAGAATAGGGACGATGGTGGCAGAGGAGTTAAGTGGCCGCCTTGCAATCGGAAGGTCGGAAGTCCCGCTCATTCTGTCGCTGTCGTTGTGTCCTTGGGCAAGACACTTAACCCGCCTTGCCTGCTGGTGGTGGTTGGAGGGACCGGTGGCGCCAGTGCACAGCAGCCTCGCCTCCGTCAGTGCACTCCAGGGCAGCTGTAGCTACGATGTAGCTCATAATCACCAGGGTGTGAATGTGTGCGTGAATGGGTGAATGACTGATTGTGTTGTAAAGCACCTTGGGGGTTCTAGGACTCTGGAAGGCGCTATATTAAATACAGGCCATTTACCATTTTACCATAGAAAACCGAATGATTGAATAAGGTGTGTTCGACACCACGAAAGTAGGTGCGCCCTTTTATGTTGGCATTTTCTTGTTGTCCAACAGCGTCACACTAGTGAACAAACACTGGCGGGAGTGAACCAGATGGAGTAAAAATGGCCAAAGGAATGGACAACACTGCAGCACAGTACATTTGGTATGTACTAAACTTTTTGATGGTGTTACACGTGTTACATTGTGATGATGATATTATCAGAAGACTGCTTTCGTGGTCTCGTCACTTCCGGAAGGTCGAGTGTTCGAGCCCGTCATAGCTCCACTAAGCAGGGATGTCGTTTACACGCAGAGAAATGTGTTTTTTTAACCAAATTATCTGGGTGCCTCAACCCGAATAAGGAGAAGTCCAGTTCAGTTTGACTTCAGCTGGACTAACGTACATTCAAAACTTTTGACTTCACTCAGACTAAGGCAATAATTTTGTTTTCTGACTCTGAATGTAAAGGCACTGACTGACATCAACGCCCTTCAGATTTCTTTCCTATCTGAGTCTTTCTCTGTCATCTTTACTGTTTTACAGTATAATCATAATTTTGCTCAGTTGCCACTATATTTTTTATACAGTGTATATTAACAGAGAGCACAGAAAACAGAAGTCTAAAAATTATAAAAATGTGTAACTTTTCTGATGTTCATGCGTGTTCCTGAGTGATTAATAAAAGTCAATGAAGACGACTATTAAAAGTTCAAAACCTAAATTTATTTCTGAGCCACACAAAGGTTAAAGTTACAGGGTTAAAAACCTGTCCCTGTCAGCCAACAGCACTCTCAGAATCAAATCAAATCAACGTTTATTTATATAGCGCTTTTCATGCATTAAGTGCAACACAAAGCACTGTACAATTAAAAACAACCACACAATAATCTAATTCCCACCCCTCCCCACAGATCAGCATCCATGATCCCTTATATCTCCCTCATCCCACCCCCAATCCCATCCCATGCACACACACACGCACACACTCTCTCTCTCTCTCTCTCTCTCTCTCTCTCTCTCTCTCTCTCTCTCTCTCTCTCTCTCTCTCTCTCTCTCTCTCTCTCTCAAGAGCTAAAAAGAAAGGACAATTGGCTGAGTACAGGTGTAATAGGCAACAAAGAAAAGGGAAACGCCATCAAAAGGAGCCAACTGCACCGGGAGCAGCAGGACTGGCAGCAGCTGCCCGGGCACCACAAGAGGAGGCACGAGAAGCTCCCAGGCAGCCACAGCCAGCCGCCTCTCCCGGGGCAGTTGTCCCCCACAGAGGAGACACTGGTAAAGTCTTAAAATGATTAAAATAACAAGTAAAAGATCAAATTAAGCATAAACACCAAATGAATAAAAATCTAAGTAAAACACCCTGATAAAAGCTAACTAAGTAGAAACAAACAGTTAAAAGTATAAAAATAATATAATACAAATAAGTAATACAGGTTAAAACAAGTTAAAATTAGTATATAAGAAAATAGATGTCATTTAAGTAAAAGAGTAATAGAACAGTGATAAAATATATGAAAGATGGTTAAACAGGCTAAAATAGATCAGTTACAGCTAAAAACTATATTAGAAAGGCGATTCAAATAAAAGCTATACTAAAAAGGGCAGTTAGCTAAAAGCTAAACTAAAAAGGTGAGTCTTGAGCCTGGCCTTAAAAACATGAACGTTCTCTGCGGCCCTGAGGTCCTCTGGCAGACCGTTCCAGAGGTGAGGGCCATAAAACTGGAAGGAGGCCTCGCCTTGAATGTGTGTCCTGACTTTTGATATGACAAGGAGATGGCTGCCAGAGGAGCGCAGGGACCGTGAAGGCTCGTACTTTATAAGTAGTTCTGATAGATAAGAAGGCCCAAGACCATTAGGACATTTAAAAACCATTAAAAGAACCTTAAAATTGATCCTGAAACGTACGGGGAGCCAATGCAGCTTTGTTTAAGACAGGTGTAATGTGCTCCTGCCTCCTGGTCTTCGTCAGGACATGTGCTGCTGAATTTTGTAGAAGTTGTAAGCCTGAGGTACTATTTTTGGGAAGACCAGAAAGCAGGGCATTACAATAATCAATTCTACTAGTAATAAAAGCATGCATCGGCGTCTCCGTATCGGCCCGAGAGAGAAAGGTGATAAAAACCTATTTTTGTAGTGTTCTTAATGTGGGGAATAAAAGTTAGCTCAGAGTCAAAAATCACGCCCAGGTTCTTCACTTGAGAAGATGGATTTAAAATTAGTGACTGTAGCTTTGGTAAAACTTTCTCTCTCTGGGCCTCAGGACTGATGACTAAAACTTCAGTTTTGTCCCAGTTGAGCTGGAGAAAGTTTTCTGCCATCCAGGTTTCAATATCTGAAATACTATTAACAAGGGCATCCAATGGCCGTGCGTCATCGGGAGACACAGAGATGTACAACTGTGTATCATCTGCATAACTGTGGAACTTAACTCTGTGTCGCCCGATGACGCTGCCAAGTGGGAGCATATATAGATTAAAAAGCACTGGGCCTAAAATCGAACCCTGGGGCACACCACATGTAATTTCATGGGCCTTAGAACAGCAGGTATCTAAACTTACCATAAAAGTCCTGTCTGTGAGATAGGAAGTAAACCATTTATGGACAGCACCAGAGAGGCCGATGTGTTTTAACCGGGTGAAAAGAATGTTGTGGTCCACTGTATCAAAGGCAGCGCTTAAATCCAGTAGAACCAGAACTGTCAGCCTCTGTTCATCATAATTTATTCGTAGATCATTTAAAGCTCTTAAAAGGGCTGTCTCTGTGCTGTGGTTTACCCTAAAACCAGACTGAAATTTCTCAAGGACATTATGTGCATTAATAAAATCCTTAAGCTGGATTAAAACAAGTTTTTCTAAAATTTTACTTAAAAATGGTAAGTTAGATATCGCTCTGTAGTTGTTAAAATCACTAAAATCTAAGTTTCTCTTCTTCAACAGGGGCCTCACCACTGCCCCTTTAAAGGCGGCAGGAAAGACCCCCGTCTGAAGAGAGCAGTTCATCATGGTTAAAATCTCATCTCTAAAATATTCATAAAATGGCTTAAAAAATGAAGTGGGAACTGGATCTAAAAGACATAAGGATGTGGTGGGCCTTACTGAGGAGAAAACTTTATCAAGAGTCCCAGCTTCCACCAGGACAAAACTGTCCAGTGTTTCTCTTTGGGAGTTCGTCTGAGACTATCTCATCCTTGACCCAGCATCTATGCTATCACAATCACTGAGAAAATGTGCAAGGAGCTGTCTTCTCATTGGTCGACTGGTTCCTCCTTCTCCAAACAGCTGAATGCCTTTACCCATATGGTAATGAACTTTGCATCCTCATGATTCATCTATTTTCTGCAAGAGAACATTTGGATAAAGTAGCCTACTTTTTAACAGTTTTTACATGTTTGCTTAAGCAGTCCTGGACAGACATTAGATCAGCAACATATCTGAACTTATAATCATCTTATAATCAGATGGTTGTCTTTTATTACAGTTTATGAATAAACGTGTGTAAACACTAAAAACGTCCTGTTCTTAAAGTGTTTTCCTTAACTTTTAATAAATTCAGGTAAATGATTGTATTATATTTTAGTAAAATCCTGACGTCAAGAGCATTCTTGTTAAATAAATCCTTTTTTATACAGATTTTGCTTGTGTTACGCATCCTCCATGTTACCCTAGGACCCCTAGACACCTGGGTTGTAACATTTGGGGGCTCGTCCGGGATAAATGATAAATGACTCACACTTGTATGCCTTTCAGAGTCAGAAGACTCCAAAGCACTTTACCCTACAGTGTATCATTCATCAATTCACACACACACACACACACACACACACACACACACACACACACACACACACACACACACACACATTCACATGCTGATGGTGGTAAGCTACAGCTTAGCCACAGCTGCCCTGGGGTGCACTGACAGAGGCGAGGTCTTAAGCAGTTTTCAGCAAATTTTTCAGGAATCAGCATTCAAACCTTATTTCTGCAAGAAACTATTTTTTCTTAATCGTTTATTCATGTATAATCATATATGTGGCTTCAATCATTTTATTGCAAAGAGTAAATACAGTATATCTGAAGGATTAATCACTAAAATCATTAATTGTATGGTAGTTATTTCATTTTATGGTGTGAGTAAATCAATAATGTTTATTACATTGTGTAAATGAGTCATTTATTGCATTGTGTCATTATAAAAGCATTAAAAGGATATTTAGTTTGAACAAAAATATAAAACACTGAGCAAAGTAATTACAGATGATTTTAAAGAGCAGGTTCACTCAGAGACCATTTTTAACTTAAATATTTTTGAAAATAATCAGTCACTCTGAATTTTTCATGCAGGAGGAACATGATAATAGTCTTCTACACATATCTCCTGCATTAGCTCCTGATAGAAAAAAGACAGTGAAATTCTAGGATTTCAGAAACCTGACAGATCTAAGTCACGCTGTCCTTGATATTGAGATGAAAAAAATATTAAAAATACATTTTTTTTCTTTATTCTTTAACTCATCAGTTTTATTGACACCAACTTATGAACAAAAAAGTGAGTTTTTATTTGTGAAATGTTCAATCACACAGTACATTTTAGAAAAGGTAATTTTGTACAGTTTAGGTGCTGAGCAGGTAGTGTGAGAATTACCTGTGGAGCTTCTTCACAGTAAACAGCTGCCTGTCGCGACTGAGAATGAAGCTAAAGAGCAGTAAATGTGAGCCAAAATGCCAAAGCTGCAGGCTAACCAAACCTTTCACAGCCTCATTTTCATTCATGGGGTTTTGTAATTTCCAAAGATTTCCTGTTTTCTTTTCTTATTCCAGAATAAAACTAAAGGAAAGTCATTTTTTTCTGCTTCCCAAAACATTTTGGGACAATTTTGAGAGTTTGGCAATAACTCTTTACTATTGCATTTGAAGGATACATAGTCTAAAGAGAATAGATTCATATTTTGTGAGATGAAATATATGAAGAATGGAAACAGTTAATGGTTTCAAGGATGTAAAATATTGATGAAATACCAATAATCAGCAGCCATCCAGCTCTGGGTGGTTATGTAAGCTTCATGAGATGGGACTAAAATTGGATCTGACATTTCACTTGTCCATATATTAGCATTTCACTGGCCACAGGCCCAAACACTATTTTCAGCAGTCTGGTCTCACTTCTCTTTGACTAAGTAATTTAGAAATCCATCTGATGACTTGTTAAGTCAATAAATCACAGCTGCATGAAGGATTTACATATCGTGGGTTTTTCTTTACCTTGTGAGATAGACAGACAGACAGACAGACAGACAGACAGACAGACAGACAGACAGACAGACAGACAGACAGATAGATAGATAGATAGATAGATAGATAGATAGATAGATAGATAGATAGATAGTCTTATTCCACACAGCCAGATTCTTGTGCCCTTCACGCCAAGAGAAAAAGTACGTTAAGTCACACTGATCATGTAGTCGAGAGCAACTCGCTCCTCTGAGAGTCTTCCCTCCCTCTATTTTAAATGATGTTAATGCAAATCAAGTGGGAGTGAAGGACTAAGTGCAAGATAGTGAGATGAATATCAATCTCTACCTTGTAACATAAAAAAAGAAAACTCTTCTTTTTAACCTTCTAAAGTGATGTCATCTACAGCCAATGAACCAGTAAATGCAAAAAGATAGTCTATAAATATCAGCTACTTTGTGAGAATAAATAGAATATACTGTGAATTTATGATATATATAATATACATAAAAGGGTTGTTTCTCAATATCCATATACGTAAGTATGTTCTCATCAGAATGTTCTTGGCGAGTACAGCAGAAAGCCTGCTCTACTATGTACAGGAGGGCGAGGACAAAATTTGGAATCGAACCGTACTCTGTTACGTCATGGCAACAAGCGCTGCTTTATGCTACGGTTGGAAAAATTATATGAAATAAAAATAAAAGGCAATTCTGATTTTATTTTGATAGTGGGTTAGCTAATTAGCAGTATTGCATGGAATTGCGGTATCGTGAAGAGTCCTAGAAAAGGTTACACACATTTGTCTACATTAACAGAGACCTTTGTATTTATTTATAAACTTAATTATTTGAATTTTTGATTTTAAAATACTACAGCTATGAGCTTTCTCCTCTAACATTTTCCGTTTGGTGTATAACGGTTTGCGACGCAATGCATTATGGGATACCTTGCCGGCCCATGTCCGCAGAAGGATGCGCGAAGCAAGATCGCATCTTGGAACTTTGAGCGAACTTGCCATGAAACCTACATACAATGGAAACAGTACTTGGGCCAACGTTGATGACATTTCACAAGTACGCAAGTACACAAGTTCAGACAAGTACATAAATTAAGAATCGGCCAAGATTTAATGGCTTTTTAAAATTGTGACTTCAAAACAGACACTAAAAAAACTTCCTGTTCTTAAAGTATTTTCCTTAACTTTTAATAAATTCAAGTAAATGATGTTAGATTGTGTTATATTTGAGTAAAACCCTGACGTTTATACTAATTTTGCCTGTGTCACGCATCCTCCATGTTACCATAGGTCCCCTAGATGCCTGGGTCGTAACATTTGGGGGCTCGTCCGGGATAAATGATAAATGACCCACACTTGTATAGTGCCTTTCAGAGTCAGAAGACTCTAAAGGACTTTACACTACAGTGCATCATCCATTCACACACACATTCACACACTGATGGTGAGCTACATCTTAGCCACAACTGCCCTGGGACGCACTGACAGAGATGAGGTCTTAAGCAGTTTTTAGCTAATTTTTCAGGAATCAGCATTCAAACCTTATTTCTGCAAAAAAAAAACATCTTTCTTCAGTTTAACTTGATTAAAATCTACTTTTGGAGGACTTGCAGCAGCATAGATGAATGTCTACAGGGCGTACGCTCTTGATGAGGACATAAATCATGCACATCCAATGGTTTATTGAAAACTAAATTCAACCATAATGATTTTGTGCTTGTTATTTTGCAGATTTGTAAAGAGCTGGAGATGGTTTCCAGAGGCCACCGAGTCAGTGGGTCTATGGGAAGATGTGGAGTTTCTGGAGTAAAGTCATACATGATGAACGGGTGAGAATCCACACAGAAAGGAACTCATTCAGGAGTCTAACTCAGGATCTTGTGACTCCATTTTCCTTAAAAGGTGAATTCATTTATTTCAGTCAGTTTAAAACAAAAGAATTAAACTGCTTGGCTGTGAAAATCAGCCTCTATGGAATATTTTCACTGAGGTAACAGAATCAGATGGTAGTTGCCATAAAAATTATGCTGACATAATTCCATAACAAAGCCATTCACTCCTTCATTTGCCACATAGAAAAGGATCAAATCGGAATAGTACCTATCCCAGGGCTCCGCTATGAAAACCTCTCCACAATCGTGTCAATAGATCTCAGAGGGCATGTGTTGTGGTTTGGATTCTACTCAGACAAATTAATTAACGTAATCAGCGTACCCTTCAGAACATAGAACATGGAGGTTGTGGTTTGGTTCGGGAAGAAATCATGCGTGAAATGGAAGACATTTTCCAGTAAGCCCTTCCTGAGACACAAACAGATCCATAGCATTGATGTCTGTGTTAACTTGGCTCTCGCGACCACATGACCAGTGATGTGTGATTAAAATTCAGCTAACGAGTCCAGTCACTAATTGCACACGATACTGGAAAGCAGAGGGAAGACACTGTTGTCTTTTTGTGATGGAATCTATTTTTAACATGTTGAGAGGATGGATGGATGGATGGATGGATGGGAAAAACAGAGCAAAAAGCTTCCTTGAGTTTTATTAGCTGTCACATATTAAAGTTCAGTCCCATAAAACGACATAAAAAGCAATAAAAATAAGACAAATAAAGAATAAAAAGAAAAAAGTTGAAGCTAGAAAATTTTAATATGATGCATTTATGTCAGTAATTCAACTTAAAAGGTGAAACTAATCTATGATAGACTCATTCCATGCAAAGTCAGATATTTTCCTTTGTTATAACTGCGGTTAGCCGATTATGGCTACAGCTAATGAAAACCCCACATTCAAAATCTCAGACAATTAGGATATTGTGAAAAGGTTCAATATTCTAGACTCAAAGTGTCACACTCTAATCAGCTAATGAATCCAGAACACCTGCAAAGGGTTCCTGAGCCTTTAGATGGTCTCGCAGTCTAAGCTGGATTACTGACATAAATGGACTTTTGCACCATATTCAAGTTTTTCCAGTTTCACCTGTATGCACCTATCAATAACAGCCTTCAGCCTCATCAACAAAAGCTCTCAGACCCTGTACACACGCAGCTCGGTATCCCACAAAATAGATATTTTTTGGCCTGTCATCCACACAAAAGTAAAGATAAATGGCGCCAAAAACGGTTGTTTTCAAAAACCCACATCAAAGTGGGAGATTTGCAAATTTTCTGTTGTCAGCATTTAGTTGTAGACATAAATAACTGGAGTTTTAAGTTTTGCAGTGTCACAAACTTGCTCTGACATCACATATGTGACCTGTTACACTCGTTTTTACAAGTTCAATCACTGCTCT
>SSNS01001807.1:0-11831 GCA_006937985.1 Aphyosemion australe | reverse complement strand
CACACACACACCCCGCTCAAAAGCATCAATTACTGTAAATGCTGAATAAAATCTGATATTTGTTTCAACCTTGGGCTGGTCGGCGACATGTATGGGGATGATGTTGCCCAGTAACCACTCAGCCTGGTCCCTCATCATCTGGATTTTGGAGCGGTGCTTGTCAGCCTCCACATTGCCATGGTAATGGATACGGTAGCTGACCTCAAATTCCCGATTCAGGAACCAGACCAGGAGGAGAAGCAAAAAAAAGGCCAGGGTAGCCTCTGGGATCAGAACATCAAAAAGTGTTGGAGGAGATCTAGGGCTGGATTCTGGACCTCCTTCATTCAATGCTGAGGTGTTCCACCTGAGGGAGAAAATAGGGTGAGAGTCAGAGGGAAGGTTAAGATACATATAAGAAGAGAAAAAGCCATAAATGACAGATTTTATTCAAATGATAAAAATATTTTTTTAATTATCAATATCTGTGTTTACATGTGCAAAATGTCTTTAATCTGATCATTATTCGGATTGTGCACATGGGCCATGGAAAATTAATCCGATCATGTCAAGTGTTTACATTCGTCATACGTTAGATCGGAATAAATCATTTTGTCATGGGCAGAATGATCCAATACACCAAAAAAGGAGATTTTTCTTGCAAATTATTTAGTAAAAAGACAACAAATCAATGCAAAAAACATAAAATTTCACTAGAAGGACCTACTAAATAAAAGACATTAGTCCTTCTCCTTCGTTGTGTAATTAATTATAGCTAAGTTGTGTCTCTAACACAAAATTTCCAGCCAGCAGAGACTGAATGAGTCATTTGAACCACTCGTGGCATTTAGCAGGCTTTACTACTGGTGCACAGATGGAAGGAGAGAGAGAGAAACGGATAGCAAAATAAACAGCAGAAAAGCCAGGGAATGAACAAAAGCTGCACTGAGCTGTAGTTATGAGAAATATAAAACAGAGCCATCGCTCCTGTTGACCCTTCAAATGTCATTCATCAATCAAAGCACGCTGTTTCTATGGAGACACTCACCCTGGCACGCTGTTATTACTCCAGCTGAAAGAGATGAGAGCGGTGTCAGTCAGGAGAAAGGACGGGTCACAGATTCACACAGACACGCACACAAGGCAAGGAACGCTTTTTCACTTCCTCTACAGCAGGTCGAGGTATGCAGCTCTAAGGAACTAAGTGACTTCATATTTAAGAACAATGACATGTTTAGCAGATTCTCATTAAACTGAAGCTCAAATAACACTTAAACGCCCCTAAATCACTTATGTAATGTTAATCAATTACTCGTCTTTTATATCCTTGTCATTTATTTGCCAAGCAGAAATGCATAAATGATCATTCCCACCTGTACCTGTGCAAGGGGCTGTATAACAGCAGCAGAAGGGCAACTCCTGTGGTGGTGGCAAAGATAGAGCGCATCCAAAAACTCAGCTGACTGAAGTTACAATACTGAATGATGGCCAGGATGGTGGCGCAGCACAGGAACATGGTTACCTGGAGGTAGAAAATAAATTGTTATTGTTATTCAATTACAACAATACAGGCATCAGCTCCTGTTAATGTGAAACACTGTGCTTTTTATATTTATGCTATTTGATAAAGCAGAAACATTCAATATATAATTTTCTGCACGGTTTCTCCAACTGATGCAAGTTCAGGAATATTGATACTGTGAACCCTGCAGAGCATAGGCCAACTGTCAATCTGTAGATAAAAATATCAAGATCCAAGGCAATTTGATTAGTTCTGTCCCTTCAGATGAATTCCTTCTGCAAAATGTTTTTCTTTCACTTCTCTTGCAATTTTCCTTTTTCATTTCTTGCGCTAATGCTTCTGATATCGTTCTGGCGGTCCTGTTTCAGGAAGTAGTAGTTAGCTGGAGAAGTAGAAGGCGTAAAATGGCAGGATTTGGATCTATTTATGATATGCGAGCACCTCACCTCTGATTTGCTAACAGCAAAGCGACTCTACCACTGACTCTGTTTGCTCTGCAATGTTGATGTTTTATCTCCACAAATAACACAAGCCTGGATGAGTTCTGCTGTGTGGTGGAGTTGCTAATGCTAACGGTTAGCTTCTACTAGTCGGGACGTTTTCTGCTGTTTCCTGGACGCTAAAACAACAACAGCCTTCCCCGCCGTGAGTCAAGATGGGTGAGTCCATGAATGTTAAGTGACAGTGTGATGTCACACTATCAGGATTTTCTAATCCTAGCGTTTCACCGTCTATTTTCTATCAGAAGCTAATGCAAGAGATAGGTGTAGGAGACTATTTTCATGTTCAGCCTGCATGAAAAACTCAGAATGACTGATTATAATCAGAAATAATAATTAAAAAATGTTTTTTCAGTGAACCACACCTTTAAGGGTCCCTTACTAGAACCTTTGGGTCCTGTTGGAGCCCCATTCATAGAACGACACAAATCTATTTAAAACATTCTAAAGATCTTATTATTTACACTGATTACATCCATTTACCCTTCATCTTCACATAGGCCCACTCTTCCCCTTACCATCTCCACCCTTGAGCCTGAATTAATAAACATTAAAGTCCAGAAAATTGCATTTCTAATTTCAAAACTCTCCCTCAGAATATCACTTTGATCTGCAAGCCCTGAAAGAGAGGAGAGGAGAGACGGAGCATGGTGGGAGAGTAATGGATGGAGTAATTGAGTTTTTGAAAAAAGATATAAAAACAGCGCACATCTTGTGACCAGCTGTTGGCTCCGAGCTGGATGGCGAGACTCAGGCTCGTTGAGAGTCGGATGAAGGCTTTGAGTCAAAAAAAGAGAGACGGGGAGAAATTTAGACATTTCTGGAACTTTTTGCAATGCGTGACACCGCCTTAAGAACTCCTGTTTTTGGCAAGGGAAACTATTTCAGTTGTTCTAATATAAACAGTTTAAATAAATGAAGTTGCTTTTGTGTTATATCAAATATTTTGAGACGTATAGAAAACATCCCATTTATAACGCGAGGGAGCGATTTACATGTCGAGTATTTAAGAAGAGTTTCTCAGCAGGAGTCTGCTAAAAGCTTACCTGAGGGGTAAGGTGGACGTTAACGTGTGACAGGACAGAGATGGCAGGAAGGGAGACCAACACGGCCCCGATCACATGACGAGACACCCAACCAGAGACGAAGAGGACCAGAGAGCGGGTACAGGTCATCAGCTCATCCAAATAAAAGGTCATGCTGCAGGGAAGGAGCAGAGAGGAGGACGCAGAATGAGGAGACGGCAACAGAATAACTCAACTTCTCACTCCTTTACCCCTCCCCACAAAAAAGTGCAGCAGACTCTTGTGAGATCTCAATCAACACAAATTGTTACAACACCGCGGTCCAAGTTCCAGCAAAATCATGAAGATTTATCATCTCATCTATGCAGCAGAGAGTGAAAATTAATTTTTAACTTGTTAAACAAACAACTGCACAACACATTTTCAGCGCTTTGAGCACTGGAAAATACAAACAGGACTTTTTTTAAGGTCTGGAACTGAACCTGGTACTAATATGTCTTTGTGCCAGTTTTGGAGCCACTGCTGATATTTCTCATGAAACTGGACGTGATCCAGTCAGATCTGACCATGGAGATTAATCCACTGCAGACTGGGAGCCAAAGAAAACATAAGAAACATGAAATCACCATTTAAATAGAGAACTACAGTGGTTTTTTGTTTTGTTCTGTGACGCCGATGCAAACAGATTTAAACACAAAGACAGTCAACATGAAGACGTGCATATTTTTATTTGTTAAATGCAAGAAAATCTGAAGCAGAAAAAAAAAACTATTTAGGCTCATCTATCCTGCCAGGAAAAAGTCTAAACTGGAAAAATATTCTGACTCATTTGTTTCATAAAGTGATGAAAGTTTGAAATGGTGAAAATATCATGTTATATTAGTATTTCTCACCGTATGGAGAGCACCACTGAGGCCAACTCCAACAGTCCAGCTATGGGAGCCAGGATCAGGGCAGCGAGCGGCGGGGAGCCCACATTAGCCAGAGAGGGAAGGAAGCAGGCCAAGGTCAGGGCCAGGAAGACAAAACCGCTGAGGAGAACATCCAACAAGGAGCTGAAGGTGGGGCTCGCAAAAGTCTGCACTTGAACTTTGTTCTTCACCTGCAGGGAAAGAGTTTAGTGTTTGTATTCCTTTCCTCAAGGTGCTACAATAAAATGACAAAAACGCTAATCAAAATGAATGACCCAGTGACTCAGAGTTCAGAAAATGAGTGAGAGAGACAATTCTCTGAGCAAAAAAGGTAAAACAACAAATTATTTTCCTTTTTTTAGCCTGCAGTACCAGAGATTTACCAGCAGGAGGCTGAACAACCTCTGGGGTCAGAGCAGGGCAACTGAAAATGTGAGAAAGCGTGTTTGCTGAAGAATAAAATTTTTACACTAAACAAAAAAAATTAGTCATTTTATTATTATTTTTTTTTGTCCTCGTCTCAAAATAACTTCATCTGAAGTTTTAATAAAGTACAAGAAATCAATGTGGAGCTATTTTAGGATCCGTACAGGAAGTGAAAGAAGATAAAAGTTATAGATTAGCACAGGAACACTGCAGTGTTTGTGTTTGCACACCTCCTTGTAGTAGCTGCTGCGATAGGCCTTTTCCAGAGGTCTCNTCCAGGAAGTTCAGGCTGATTTTGTTAATCGGAGTCTTGAAAAAATAGTCCTTCAGACTAGATCCAGAGAAAAAGAAACAAAATAGAGTAAAAAAGGATGAAGATATTTTACAACAGTAGTAAAAACATTTAATAAACATAAAAAAGGTTTTAAAGTTTCCCACCAGTGTAAGCGTTTACTAAAAACAGCAGAGCACCAAAAAGTAGAACTCTTTACATGCATTTTAAATTTTATAAATGTGCATTTTGAGTATAAATGTTTCTTCCTGATGGAGACATTTTTGATTTATTCATAAACAAATGGATCATTTTTTATCACCACTCTCTAAAAGTCCCAATCCAGCGTAATCAACATTATCAGCTCATAAACTCCACGTTTAACCGTTTAGCTCACCGGTCCTTCCTGATAGCATCCACAAAGTGAGTGTCGCTATTCTCCTTGAAGTTCTTGGCTCGTAGCTGGATGAGGGCAGAGTGATCCATGCCTGTACCTGCCGCAGCACCTCCGGCCATGCCAAGGCTGGTGCCAGTTCCTGTGCTTGTGCTGGTTTTCTTCTCCTTCTCCTGGAGGATGTCACACAGAGAACTCTGGCTGGCACGCACCGCGTCCAGCGGGGGGCTCAGGAGGCCGTTGACTGCTGGGCTGTGGCCTGGGATGAACTTTGTGAGGAGATGAAGAACAAGAGCCAGAAATTAAAAGATGGACCCAAAGTGTGCTTGTTTGTTTGAGGGATGGGTTGTATGGAGTAATTCTGAGTGGTCGGCATCTTACCTGCTAGTGGAGTAATCTCAGAGAATTAAGAAGGACATTTTAATGGGAAATTCAAATCAAAGAAGGGCCAGATTAAGAGCTAAAAACATTCTACCCAGAGCCAATTTTGCATCAAAAATGTATAACAATATAACTATTTTTCCACCGAAACACCAGTTATGTTGTGCAAACTGTGTGCGTAATAGTTGTTACAATATTCTACCTACTTCCTCTACCGTTATAATCCACCTCATTTTCCGCGTAATTTAATTTTGCTTTGGGATTTACGTCAAACTGCCCATCCAAGCAACAAGCAGAGCTAATCCCGGCATTCCACCAGATGGCTAGTGTCACGTCGCTTTGCAAAATGTACGCTTTGGGTCTATTTTATTTACGCGCTACGCTTCCAGAATGCATCAAGCTCAGCCAGTTAGATTGGGACAGGAAATCAGACACAGGAGCAGTAAAACACTTTCAAAATAAAAGACACGTGCAGATTTCCTATTGCTTAACTAGTAAAAAAGAAAAATGTGGATACATGCTACCGTCTTTCTCCTTGCTTTTTACTACGTGAACTCACAAAAATTGTGATTTCGGTACCAGCTGCGTGAAAACTGCCCATCTGAAACGATAGGAAGGGATGCGCTGCGTCTATTACGTTATACGCTGCTTACACATGTGGTGGAAAGCCCAGGTATGACTTTCGGAAGGAGAGAATCAGCAGCCACAGCGCACACATCTCATGAATCATGCAAGCTATGTTGATCAGACCAAAACTCAAAGCCCACGTTCCTGTGCATCAACACCAGCTTCATCTGAAAACACTGACTTAATCTTAGCATTCTTGATCCTTTCATGCATTTTTTTAAAGCCAGTTTCAAACTGCAGCTGTTACCAAAGATTTATACGAGTCATCGGGGAGCATGTCTTTAAAAACTTTGGTGATTTGTTCTGAAAAGATTCTCCAAACTGAGAGCTTTAACCACACTCTAAATGACTAAAACATAAAAAATTCAACCCTTCGAACACCAAAAAAAAGCTTCTTGAGTGAGGACTGTGTGCAGGAGTGCAGCATTAGCGTCACTGTTCATGGACTGTACCTTGGCACCGCTGGTCTTGTGTTCTTCCTGGCAGCCGTTCAGCACAGCCACATCATCGCCCTGCTCTGCCACAGAAGACCGAACTGCGCTATGGAAAACACAGGGAGGCTAGAAGGACAACATGACAGCAGAGTGAGAGGCTGACTAATTAAAACGCATACAGAATATTATAGCTTGAGTTTTAGCAGCCTTTTTTACATTTAGTGTATTAAAGTGACAATGTGTAGCTTTTACCATTTGAAATTTTGACAAGAATAAAATTATGTCCAGTCGAAAAATATAGGCGACTTCGTAATATATAACGATAAAAATCAGGTCTAAAATACATAGGGTGCGGGTCTATAGTCTCTGGGAGAGATATTAGACGCCATGTTTCCTTCTACGTGAGCCGGCTTGGGGTCCTGCGCCTGCTGATGACATCACACTAGATGACTGGCTGAATGTACGACTTACGGAAGTTATGTTACCACGTTTGAAAACATTTAGGCGGTAAGAAACATAAATTTATTAACAAAACTGCTAAACTCTTTCCAAAACCTATGTGAAAGAACAGAATCAAAAAAGAGATGCAATATATTTTGGCCGAGTGGTATTGCCGTAGTTTGACGTCATCTGCAGGTGCAGGACCCTGAGCATTCTCTCGATTGAATTAACTGAAGGACTATCAAAGTCTGAGGAGTCACATGAGGTCGCATTCTTTCTGCTCAACAGGTAACAACATTTACCGTAATGTATTTTATAAACTAGCGACAGCCACGGCGACATGGTGTAAAACTTCCCAGAAATGTATTTCCTGCTGGCCCCTATCGTCAGGAAACTACACACTGTCTCTTTAAAGCAGTGGTACTCACTCCTGGTCCTGGAGAGCCGGTATCCAGCATGTTTTAGTTTTAAATCTGCTTCAACACACCTGAGTTCAATCAGCAGGTGATTAACAGGCTTCTGCAGAGCCTGATGATCTGCTGCACAGGTGATTCAACCACTGAATTAAGTGTGTTGGAGTAGAGAAACAAGGAAAACATGATGCGTACCAGCTCTCCAGGACCACAGGAGTGAGTACCACTGCTTTAAAGGATTGCTGGGAGTGAAATATCATTAACTTAAAGTTAAGACTCAGAAAGTTCTTATTTTAGAATGAGACTCCTTACCGCGATTCGATCGGGTGGTTTTTGAGGCAGCAGGGATTCTGCAGCCTGCGCCCCTCCAGGGATGAGGTCTGGTGTGCGAGCAAAAGGGCAGGAGGACATACAGTCCCCGCCTGGTAGTCCCATCTGACTACAGCCGCACTGCTGATCATGATCCAGCTTCCTTCCAGAAATCAGGTAGGTTTTCATCCCTAACAGAAAAATCTCGTTTAGACAATCATAGATGTAATGCTCTTTCATTTTGCCGGTTTGACTTAATCGGGAAAAAAAGATGTTTGTTTACCAAAAAGCACTCAACCAACATATTCTAATAATTAAAACCATGAATCTAAATCTGTGAAGAGCTGTCAGGAAACTCTAAAAATGCTCCAGGACTTCCAGCAAACATAATCCAGCTATCTCTGGGGAGATTTTCTGTAACCGACTTACATTTAATCATGCATAACACAACCGAGACAGAGTTTTGACAAGTCAGTTCATTTAGGAACTGATTTACCTTCAAAGTAAAAATACTGAAATGAAGGAAACAAACGATGGTTGTCTATTAACTTTTGTTAGTCCACTTTAAACCTAACACCTTGAGACAGGAACAGGTTCACCCAAAGGAATAAAACACCTAAGAAAGTAGTGCACCCTACAGCTAGTTACACCTTTTACATAATCACATGCTGGTCAGGTACATTAAAAACATTTTTTTAACCTTGAACTTTCTATTTCCTGATTTAAACACTTGTAAACAACAAAAAAAGCTTAAACTTTTAACATAGAACACATGCAATAATAATCATCAAATATGGGTAAAACCTACATGAGGACAGGTATAAAGGGTGTTTTTAGTGGAGTTCCACTCATTGAATAAATTAAGCTTTTCTACAAATAACAAAAATTTCTTATTGTTGAACAATTCTGTAAATAATAAGGAGCAGTAAGATATAAATAAAGTTGTCTTTTTTTTAAATTTACTTTTTAGTTTTATTTCTAACTTTATTTAGAGTTCTCATAAATCAAAATGAAGTGAAAGATTAAAGTAAAAAATAAGTAAATGAAAAACACAAATGACATTTATTCCATTTAGAGATCTGTTTATAACTTCCTGAACAGCCTCTGTTCAGAGAAGTAGCATGAGCTAACGGCTAATTCGAGCACAGCAGACTAAAGTCCATTGATGCGGTCTTAAAACAGCTGCAGTTTGCAAAATTTCACAGCTGTTCATGCAATTATTTTATAAATGTTTTACAAAAACTTTACCAACTCTTCCACTTTTACAAATCTCCTGATGTCATTTCCCCCTGAGTTACAACCAATCAGCATGAGTTACTCACAAGTCATACATTCCCAACTGCTCATATTTATATCTGTCATGCTTTTACAAAATCCTGACTGTTCACTGATGTGTGGATGAACTTCATATAATGTAGCAGAAGGCAGCTCTTATTCATCTCATGATGATACAGCCAAGTAAAAGGCCTGAAATTAGCCGTTTCAGACATCTGAGGAGCTCTGAGGAGCGCCGCAGGGATCCAGAAGAACATTTCCAGCCAGTACGGTGATGGGCCTAAACTGGCATACGACTCAATATGTTAATATTTTTAAATAGTGCTAGAAGACAGGCTGCAATTTAATCAGTGCATCTGTCACAGTGCAGTTAATGATTCATGCTGGTGTGTATTACAGTATCCACTTAAACTGCATGAGTCACTCCTGTTGGATTCAACATGGGATCTCCAGCTGACTCCCCGTCTGAAGCGCCCCGATCAACGACATCGGACTGGAAGTGGCATGGAACAATTCAAACAAATCAATGGTTTGTCTTATGAAAGGGTTTAGAATACACGTACTAATTGGACACAACTCATATAGAATTATCTCAATTTTTAAGGGGCGAATGTGATGGATTCATTCTCCTCTCATCCAAGGCTATTCAGCGTACTAAAGAAAAGTGAGAAACCCAAAACGTGTCCCTTTAGCAGACTGATGAAGCTATTTTATTACCCATTTCCAAAAAGGGAACGCATTCATCTGCCAATCACGGCGATGTCGACAAACGCTGACAAGCAGGCAGTAATGCAATACTGGGTGTTTCACCAACTACAGTATGTTTGCATTTCAGCTCTGGGGTTCTGGCCTGTTCACACTGTTGTGGAGCCAACAAGGAGATACACAAACAGTGGATCAGAGCGATGGCTCAAAGCCAGCTGCTATCAGCCTGTTTAAATACACGCAAACATGGCTAGCTGGCCTCAGTTAACAGGTCTGTCTTAGATAGCCTGGAGATGGCTGGAAGAACATCTGGAGGCCATAAAGCAACCTAAGTTAGGATGATCAGAGAATACTCCGCCTCTAATTAGTCATACAATAAAAAACTCCTGGTTGATAGATGAGACTATGAAGGATTTTTACTAGTTTTTCATTAATAAGCTTTATTTAAGCACCTGATGCCAAAAGGTAAACATTGGATGATGATGTTTTTGCCTCTGTGTGTGTTCAATTATATCATGAACCACTTGGCAGATTTTAATGAAACTCTCAAAGAAATCATCAGATCTAAACCAACAGCATGCTAACGAATTAGCAAACACAAACATGACTACAACTCTTATTTACAACACATAGTCAAGATGCAAATTTCTTTGATCTTTTTCCAAGATCATACATGATGTTACAAATTTTTCCAAAATCTGCTGTAACTTCAAAATTTCTCAAAATAAAAGGATCATCTGGATTCCTTCATTTTTTTTGGGTCGTATTTTGGCAGAACAATATCTTCAGATCAATTAGGAGAGGCCACAATTTGAGATTTTGTCTATTTAGTTATTTTGGCAAAACAAAATCTTAAAAATAATGTATAAATATGTAATAAAATTTTTTAAAAACATGGCCAAAACTGCCAAAAAGTCCTTGCAGGCCACAAAAATGTGATTTATTTTATTTAAAAAATGCAAAAATTATTTTAATGGTGATTTTTGTTATTTGTACTCCTCAAAAAAGGTCCAACATAGGCATGTTAGTAATAATCAGAACATAAAATTTTCTAAAGTGATCTACATCAAGAGAAAAAGTGAAACAAATTAACATTCTAAAAATACAATTGGAGGCAGCACAAAGTCACTCTGAGGGCCGCAAACACAGACATTATATATGCGCTGCTTATTGGAGCTAATGTAGTGGCCGGCCGCCATCTTGGATGGGTCTTCCTTTGCCCCCAGTGCATTTATTTCTACTGAGAAAGGTGCTAACCCAACTAAAAATCACATTTTATTAAGCTTTTTCACAAAATCAGACATATGGTATGGCATGATAATTAAAATATAAATATGAGTAAACAAAATAAATGAAAATAATTTAAAATGTAAAATCACAACAGGTAGGCTAGAAAAGTCGATAGCAATCCCACATGATCTGTTTTCAATAGTACACCGGTTATTGCAACCATAGGCTGCACATATTTGCTCACTCCAGTTGACTCCGGTTGGGTTTTAAGAGTGAGGAACCCACCCAATATGGTGGCGACGCAGTTACGCTATCCCGTGCCCAATGGGGCGTCTACGTATTCTGGACAGGCCTGAAGTAAACCCTGCACAGATTGGAACCTCAATTTAGCTGAACTTTACACAAATATGTTATCTCTGCTTTCATTTAAAAAATCATTTAGAAACAGCTTTGCCTAAAAAAAAATCACGCTCCTGAATGTTTAGAGTAAGATCAGATCTGTTGAGTAAATATATTGACCTGACTTCATGAACAATTTGTATTAAACAGGAAAATGTAAAGATATGCATTCATGTGTTCACCTGTTTAACTCTGTGAGCACATGACTGACGTACGAGTGCGTCATTCTGATGCTTACTCGGTGTGCTTCTACGTGAGTTTGTCTACAACGTTTAGAGTATTTGCAACATTTTTAGTGAATCAAATACACACACTGCATGTTTTTCATTCCTCTGATTCTTCAGAGAGAGAAAACCATCTGACACTAGTGTGATGCAAGAGCAACGGCTTCAGTAACACACAAGATGAACAGCCACAGAAGTGCTAACGTTCACCCCTCTACAATTACTTCTCGTCTAAAGTTTTTATGCACCAGTATGGTGATAAAAGTTCCAGCTGAAATTTATTTAATTAGAAAAAGAAAATGATTTGGTGTACGATTGTCTGATTGAAGCTGAATTCCCTCACATAAACATGGATTCCCACAAAG
>SSNS01001806.1:4467-14664 GCA_006937985.1 Aphyosemion australe | reverse complement strand
ACACTATTTAGGTTCACTAAAACATTTCAGCAATCATATGGGGAAAAATGAACTTACCTTAAAAACTACGCGAAGACCTTCTACTGCTGTCCTTAAAAGTTCCTTCGCATTCCACTGTGGCACGTCTATGGAGAAGCTAGGCGATAATGGCTGAAATGTGACCACGCGAGCGGCGAGCCTATCTGGCAGGCACGGGTTGACAAGGGTCACAGTGCAGGGGCTGTATTCTGAGCATGCGCAGAAAACCTTCCTACATTGTACAAGTTGGCCAAGCCCACATATTGGAGTGGGCGGTACTTCTCATCAGATTTTATATTAGTTGAATGGATAAAAACCTGACATTTTTAGTTGTCTCTACTTTTTGAGAAAAATCAGTTGACCAAACTTGGAATATTAAGTTGGAGGAACTAAAAGCAGATATTATTTATTACAGTGTATATATATATATATATATATATATTGCTTTTATGTACATAATCCTGTCTACATTAGCTTTTTGGCTTATTTTCTTTGTTCAAATAAGTCTTTTTTTTCTGTATTATTGTGAATGAATATAATGTTACAACATAAAGTTTGATTTTTTGTAAAATTACTGATATATTTACCAAATATCTATTTTTTGTTTTTTTATGTACATAATCCTGTCTACATGCGCATTTTGGCTTATTTTCTCTGTTCAAATAAGTCTTTTTCTCTGTGTTATTGTGAATGAATATAATGTTACAACATAAAGTTTGATTTTTTGTAAAATTACTGATATATTTACCAAATATCTATTTTTTGTTTTTTTATGTACATAATCCTGTCTACATGCGCATTTTGGCTTATTTTCTCTGTTCAAATAAGTCTTTTTCTCTGTGTTATTGTGAATGAATATAATGTTACAACATAAAGTTTGATTTTTTGTAAAATTACTGATATATTTACCAAATATCTATTTTTTGTTTTTTTATGTACATAATCCTGTCTACATGCGCATTTTGGCTTATTTTCTCTGTTCAAATAAGTCTTTTTCTCTGTGTTATTGTGAATGAATATAATGTTACAACATAAAGTTTGATTTTTTGTAAAATTACTGATATATTTACCAAATATCTATTTTTTGTTTTTTTATGTACATAATCCTGTCTACATTAGCATTTTGGCTTATTTTCTCTGTTCAAATAAGTCTTTTTTTCTGTATTATTGTGAATGAATATAATGTTACAACATAAAGTTTGATTTTTTGTAAAATTACTGATATATTTACCAAATATCTATTTTTTGTTTTTTTATGTACATAATCCTGTCTACATGCGCATTTTGGCTTATTTTCTCTGTTCAAATAAGTCTTTTTCTCTGTGTTATTGTGAAGGAATATAATTTTACAACATAATCTTTTTTTTTTTCATGTGACTAAGTGAGAGTGAACATCCTCCATCACCCTCTGGACAGGAATCCTGCACTCAGCCACAGTCTGGTCCCATCTGCTCCAAAAGTGAGGAAAAGAAAAACACCAAGCTCATCTTTTCTTCCAAAACGGGGTCGGGGTGATTCAGTAATGCAGGAGGGGAAATGGAACAACAGAGAGGAGGATGTCATCACACCTCATACCAGCCTGGAAACCGGGTCCCACCTTTGACTCCACTGCTTTGTGGTCGCTGCTCAGTTCCTGATGCTGTTGCTGATTACAACAAACAAACATGGGATGTAGCTTTGATTGGATACTACAGTGTCAGCCATAAATTCACCAAATGGTACAAGACCTTCTTTTATTGCCACCGTCAACAACTTCATCCTTTACAAGGAGCTTTTTAAGTTGCCTGCCTCAGGAAAGCCACTCAGCCACAAACAATTCATGGAGCAGCTAGCTGCAGTTTGCTGGGACCTCAGTCCACCAACCTGACCTGCATGCCAGAGTACTTTGGGGAGTGATGCCACCCAGTCTAGGAGGTAATGTAAAACACAGTTTGTAAGCTGGCATCCCAAGGGTGAAGACATCAATTTATTGTAGAAAATGTCAAGTCCCTCTGTGCTTCACCTCAAATAAAACACAGCTTCAGGGAATGGCCTGATGTCCATAAAGCTGTGATGTGTCTTGTTACTTTCTTGTAAAAATGCAAATATGTATATATAGTTTTCCTTCTTCTCCTCATTATTTCCAGCATAATTAATAGTTGTGATTAGATGTGTTGTCATAGTGTACATATATTTTTATTATTATTATTATTATTATTTATCATTATATATTCATATATATTATTTGTTTTTGTATTTATTAGCAAATTTACACCAGTTTTTTCAGATTCAGTTATGAATAAATTTGCTCTATTTGAAGTCAAATGACTTCCTCTGTTTGATTTTCCCATATGTTGAATGGGTAAATTTATATCTGGTGGGTTTTTCGCAAAAACCCTCAAAAACATTTTTTTTCAAATGGAATTACTTCCTATGATAAGATAAAAGTGGAGGATAAAAGAACCTATGGAAAATACCTGAGAAATTCCTAATGGCACATTTGTGCCAAAAGGTGCCCAAAATGGTCCAATATGAGGTCCGCCTGGACTTCTATCAACTAAAACCTCCCTAACTTTTCTATAATTCATTTGTTTTGCATGAACTTTGGGTCAGCAAATGTTCAGATCCTATTCTGTGGATTTCTAGATGTTTTAGGCTGTTACTATATACTTTAGAATGATTTTTAACATCATAAAGTGGATTTTTTTCTCATTTCTGCTGTGTTCCAAATCCTGTTACTCTCAATCAGTGACATATGTGTTTATTTTTAGAATTTCAGAGTAATCTTTAGAGCAGGAGTCCTCAAATAGATTTGTTCAAGGGCCAGATTTTTTTTTTCAGCAGACACCGTGAGGGCCAGATGCTCTTCTAAAATAAATAAAAATTCTAAAATACATTTTAAATACGTATAATGTATATTATGTGTATATATATATATGCTGTAATTTTTTCTTCTAATTTTCCTTATTGTCCTTATTTTATTTAGCATTTGTCAGTATTCATATTTCATTTACCAACCCAAGCCACAAGGGGGCGATGTGACTTATTAGCCTTCATATTTGAGGTGGTTCGTCTCCATCACAAACGTGAAAAATGGCACTCTCAAAGCACCTTAAACGGAAAGTTGATGCCGAAAACTGCATCTTTAATGAAGAATGGACAGAAAAGTACATATTTATCCTGCCAAGCTTTGCAAATGCCTCATTTGCAGCCAGACTGTCGCTGTCACTAAAGAATATAATCTGAGTCGTCACCACACCACCAAACATGCTAACTTCAAGGAGTCATATCCCGAAATGTCAGAAGCCCGTCTAAAGAAAATTTCAGCTTTGAAATCCCAATACTCCCATTGCAGAGGGATTATTAAACGAACGTCAACTGAACAAGAGCGGGCAACAAGTTCTCCTGGTTGTCACCGACGGTGCGCCTGCCATGATTGGCCGAAACAGAGGATTAGTGAGCAGAATTAAGAGTGTTGCTCCCAACGTTAATGCACTTCACTGTCTCATTCACCAAAGTGTGCTGTGCGCAAAATTAAGCGACAATCTTAAAGAGGTTATGGACAAAACAATGAAAGTAATTAACTTCATCAGGAGGAATTCAAGCACACAGCACCGTTTATTTCGAAAATTGGTGCAAGAATCAGAAGCATCTCATGATGACCTCTTACTCCACAACGACGTGCGCTGGCTTAGTACGGGCAAAGCACTGGAGCGTTTCGTTGAGCTCAAGGATCAAGTTGTGGATTTTTTAACGCAAAGTAAATCACAAACAGCAGCTGACCTCCTGCGCATCATGCAAGACAGCAAATTCATGTGCAACGTTGCATTTTTAACTGACATATTTTCCCATTTGAATGCATTGAATCCAAAACTACAGGGAAAAGAAAAAGTCTTGGTGGATATGGTGGAAAAACTTGATGCCTTTGGAAACAAACTTGATCTTTTCCAAACGGATTTGTTGTCGGGGAGGCTGCTACACTTTAGCACACTTAAGACAGTTGGAAACAGCAAGGCCACGGAGGGAATGAAGACGTTTCTCACACAGTTGAGGGGAAATCTTTCTGCCAGATTTGATGATTTTGCCGTTTCCAGGGATATCATTGAATTTGTGTGGGACCCGTTCACTATCAGTCCAGGTGGGGAATTTTCTGCCAATGTGAGAAAGGTGATGCTGCTAGACGAGGCCGCTATTCAAAGTGAGTTGATAGAAATCCAGGCCGCAGCTGACATGAAGGCTGCTCTCCGTGGTGCTGAAAGCTTGAGCGCTTTTTGGGTTGCTTGTCCCCACGAGTATCACACACTGAAGACGCTGGCCATGTATGTGCTCACTATGTTCGGATCAACATACACCTGCGAAGCTGCATTCTCAAAAATAAACTCTATAAAAACGCACAAGAGAAATTGTCTGTCAAACCAGTCTTTGGAAGACTGCTTACGCATAAGCCTGACCGCTGCCAAGCCCGATCTTAAGAAGATAGTGTCAGAGGGGAAATGTCACTTCTCCCATTAATTAGATGTGAGTATTCAGTCTTGCTATTTTCTTGGTTTTAACTTTTTTGTACTTAATTGTGTGATCACAGTACGGTTGGGCAATATGTAAAAAATGCCAACCTTCAATCGATTCACTCCGCCGCACAGGTCTGTGTTGGTCACAGATGCGCTCAGAGCTCTTCTTCTGCGCGCGTAAAGCAGCGCAGGAATCATTAACAAAGTTACTCATGGGCAAAAAAATAAATAAATTATTTATTTATTTATTTGCCCATGAGTAAGTTAATTAATAATGACTCATGCAGATGCTGAGAATAGCCTACATCGCGTTATAAATAAATAAATAATAGGTTTAAAGTATTTGTTTATTTAAAATAAATAAATAATATCTTTATTTATTTTAAATAAATAAATCACTCGGTTGAATAATACATCAGATCGCCCAACACAGGCTGCTTTAATTAAAAGTGAAGAGTAAAGTTTCTAATGACTGAAGTCTATGTTTTTATTTATCTGCTTTGTTTTGTCTTTCCTTCACTCTTCAGCACCGCGGTGTTGCTGCATGGCAGACTGCCCCCTCCGCACCGCAGCCAACTTTTCTGCTTCTCTCCGCTCACGCGGTGCAGCTGCAACTCATCACCTGCTGAGTGGAAAAGAAAGCTGTGTGTTTAAAAAAAACTGTTCTTTTTCTCAGACCTGTTTTCTCATCAGAGATTGTTGTTGCCATGTTCGGTGTGTTTGACTGGCCTCAAGCGTTAGCAATCTTTTTGTGGGTTTTAGTTGCGCAACGCAACCACTGCTGTGTATTACAGACTTATTATAATTTATTTTGCCTCCCTGCTTGATATTAATTCAGTTTCCTTAATTTATTTATTTATTTATTTTTCTTTTTGCTGTTTGCCAAAAGTGCTATATCTTTAGTTATTTTTCCCCAATGGGTACATTTTATAACTTTATTTTATTTATTCAGCTCATTTTATCCCTTAACTATTATTTCTTTATAGTTGGCTCTGCCTACCAACCTGGTACATATTGTTTAGTTGTACATGTGTTGCTTTGTTCCCGTGAGAGTTTTTTTTCGAGACAATGCAATCATGCGCTATAGTGGAAAGCGCAAAAACGGAGAATCTAAGAACTGTTGTAGATTAAATAATAAAAAAAGAAATGTTGAATGAGAGCTATGAGTTTGTAGTCATTTTATATATAAATGCTGTTTTCAGTTTGTTTAATTTTTTGATATAGAAAAAAGTAGAACATGTATTTTTACTACTCTAGATTCAGTAATATTTGGGGGCCGGGCTGAAAGGTCTTAAGCAGCAAGACAGAAAAAAAGGCAAAAACACTCACATGAGGGATTTCCAGTCACTTATTTGATTGTAGTTTTAGTTGGCATAGACTTGTAGCCAAGATTCTGACGTTTCTTTAGAGGTGCAGCTTGGCTATGTTTATTGATATTTGGGGACCCTCAGGCCCAAAGGGTTGGGGGGCTGGATGGAAAGGTCTGGCGGGCCGGATGTGGCCCGTGGTCCACCATTTGCGGGTCACTGCTTTAGAGTCTTACCTTCATTTTGATACCAAAACAGCTCAAATAAACCTTGTAGTTCTTGAGATATACTCAATTCATTTTGGGCATGTCTTTTTCAAGAAAATCTCTGTAAAATGGCCTAGGGCTCAAGAGGTTACGTTTCTTGGGGTCTTGTTCACGAGTGAGTGAAGGGTGGAGCGTGAGATTGATAGGCGGATTGGTGCTGCGTCTGCAGTGATGCGGGCGTTGTACCGGTCTGTCGTGGCTCAGATCTCTCTTTACCGGTCGATCTACGTTCCTTCCCTCACCTATGGTCACGAGCTTTGGGTAGTGACCGAAAGAACGAGATCGCGGATACAAGCGGCCGAAATGAGTTTTCTTCGCAGAGTGGCTAGGTTCTCCCTTAGAGATAGGGTGAGAAGCTCGGTCATACGGGAGGGGCTTGGAGTAGACCCGCTGCTCCTCCACATCGAGAGGAGCCAGTTGAGGTGGCTCGGGCATCTGATTAGGATGCCTCCTGGACGCCTCCCTGGTGAGGTTTTCCGGGCACGTCCAACCAGGAGGAGACCTAAAGGAAGACCCAGGACACTCTGGAGGGATTATGTCTCTCGGCTGGCCAGGGAACGCCTTGGGATTCCCCCGGAGGAGCTGGCCCAAGTGGCTGGGGAGAAGGAGGTCTGGACCTCCCTCCTTAAGCTGCTGCCCCCGCAACCCGACTCCGGATAAGCGAAAGAAGACGGACGGACGGAAGGAAGGAAGGAATGGAGTAATCCAATCTTGAAGCAATAAATGCATAAACTAGTTTTTCAGCATCACTCCTGGAAAGGATGCTTCTAATCTTAGCAATATTCTGAAAGTGGAAAAAGAAATCCTACAAACCTGTTTAACATGGGATTTGAATGATATGTCCTGGTCAAAGATTACACTGAGGTTCTTTACTTTGTTCTTGGAGGCTAAATTAATGCCGTTCAGATCAGGTGACTGACTAAGCAGTTTCCTTTTCTGAGGTTCTGGTCCAAAGATGATAACTTCAGTCTTGTCTGGATTTAACAGCAGAAAGTTTAGAGCAGGGGTCAACCTGGCGCCCGTGGGCACCATAGTGCCCCCAAGAACCATATAAGGTGCCCACAGGCCTTTTCTCCAAATAACACAAGTATAAAATAAAAATAAAAAAATCAGTTGCTATCCTTTTTTAACCAAAAATGCATTCATGTAGATTTAAAAACAAAAAAAATCTTTTAAAAAATCATTAAAATATGTTTATTATACGTGAAGTTTAGTTTACCGCTGATCTATTCTAGTTCAAAGGTCACTATTGTATCAACTTGGAAGCCCTTCGTGTAGCTCAGCACCCATAAAGTAGCTCTCGGCTTCAAAAAGGTTGGTGACCCCTGGTTTAGAGTCATCCAGATTTGTATGTCTTCAAGACAAGCCTGTAATCTACCTAACTGATTAGGTTCATCAGGGTTTATGGATAAATATAACTGAATATCATCAGCATAACAATGGAAGTTTATCCCATGTTGTCTAATGGTTTTACCAATTGGAAGCATATATATAGTGAAAAGAATTGGTCCAAGCACTGAACTCTGTGGTACTCCACAAGTAACTCTAGAGTATGAAGAAGATTTCTCATGTACATGAACAAACTGAAATCTGTCAGATAAATAAGATTTAAACCAGCCTAGAGCTGTTCCTTTGATCCCTACAACATGTTCAAGCCTTTCTAAGAGAATATTGTGATTGACTGTGTCAAAAGCAGCACTGAGGTCCAACAAGACCAGAACAGACACAAGATTCTTATCTGAGGCCGTGAGAATATCATTTGTAACTTTCACTAATGCAGTTTCAGTGCTGTGATACTCTCTAAAACCTGACTGAAATTCCTCAAACAGATCATTAGTGTTTAGATGCTCACATACTCGATTGGCCACTATTTTCTCAAGGACTTTAGATAAAAATGGGAGATTAGATATTGGTCTATAATTCATTAGGTCATCTGGATCCAGAGAAGGTTTCTTAAGTAGAGGTTTAATTACAGCAACCTTAAACTCCTGCGGTACGTATCCATTTACTAAGGATAGGTTAATTATATCTAAAATGGGGGCAGTAACCAAAGGAAATGTTTCTTTAAATAATTTGGTTGGGATTGGGTCTAAAATACAAGTTGAAGGTTTAGATGAAGCTAATATTTTTGATAACTCTGAGAGCTCAACTGCATCAAAACAGTTCAAACACAGATGAGGTTCTACAGTTACCTCTGATGCTGCCTCTCTTACTGAGGAAGAAGAAATCATGTTGGGGAGGATGCTGATGATTTTGTTTCTAATAGAATCTATTTTATTAGTGAAGAATCCCATAAAGTCGTTGCTGCTGAAGGCTAAGGGAATAGCTGGCTCAGAGCTATGATTCTGTGTAAGTTTGGTAACTGTACTGAAAAGAAATTTAGGATTATTCTTATTTTCCTCAATTAGTGACGAATAATATGCAGTTCTAGCTTGTCGAAGCTTATTTTTATAAAGCACTACACTAGTGATTGTAAACTCGATTATTTTTACTGAATCGAGTTTGAATGAGTCACTCACCAAAATGAATCGGGTTTTCGAGTCATTTGAGTTACTGTGTGCAAAAAAAATAAATCTATATTTTCACTCAAACTTAATTTGCTCCTCTTTCTATGTAAATCCTACTGCTAAGATGAGTGATTGAAAAAAAAAACTATCCTTTTTATACACTGAAATTCATTTTTTTAAATAGTGGTGGAACTGAAATATTATATTTTTTCTTTAGTCTGTTTATTATCTTTGCAAAAAAAAAAAAGCTGTAGACTGAATATGGTGTCAGTCACACTATCGGAGTTCAGCTCAGGTGAAGGAGCGACTCTTCCCCGAGGGAGGAGACCGACATTTACTTCCTGAAACTCCAGGAAGTGATAAAAAGTTGCAGTTCTCCCCCCATCCACTGGGGGTGGTCTCAGAAGTGAGCAAATCCTCATTGACTCCCATGTTTAAAATGCCAATTTCACAGCAGAAATAGAACGTCTTACAGCCTGGTACAACGAACAATTTTAGGTTTAATAGGTCCAGTTATCAGCCATGACAACTCTGAGAGGGGTGAATTTTTTTGTAACACATTCGTTTAGATGTATTTAAAGCTTGAAATTGAGAATAATTAGGGGCGCGTCTTTTGGATATGCGGAAGTCTTTTGGATTGTCAGAAGAGCCGTGGAGCTAACTAGCCTTTTTGCTCCGGGGAAAAACCGGAAGGACACGGGGCCCTTTATCCCCCGGCGTACTTTATAGTCACTGGGCGTCACATTAGCTGTGTTCGGCCAGTTCTTGTGCCGTGTGTGGTCATGTTGGAATGTTAATTTTGATATTGTTGGGCAGAAATGGCTTGTTGTGGCATTGATTGCACTAACAGAGGGTCCAAGAACTCTCCGCTCCATTTTTATCGGTAAGTAAAGTTATATTTTTATATTTTCGACTACTGACGCTCTGAAGCTAGTTTAGCTTAGCAAAGTAGCTAGTTAGCCATCGTTTAAACTTTGGTATAAACATATATTTATATTTCTGTAAATGGTGTGAGATTATGGAACAACCTTAGCAAGGACATAAAAGAATCAAAGTCACTAAATATATTTTAAAAATGTATTAAATCAAGTGTATTACAGAATTACAATAATCAAAATTAAGATAACGTCTGATTAGGTTTGTAAATTACAAGAATATAGTTTGATGAATCTGTGTTTTGTTGTTGAAAAAAGTATGGAAGTATTATTAAAAGGTTTGGTTTTGTAAATAGGGGCATGTTAACATAAGATATTTCTTCTTTCTGTCCCTTTTCATTCAAATTGTTTGTTTGATTTATTGTTTTATTTTGTATGTTGTTTTTTTTTGCATTTAGAATTTTTTTGAATGAAATAAATAAATAAATGAAATGAAATATACTCTTTACTGTGACATTATAAATTTATTAGGGTTTAATACGGTGCTTGTTGTAACGCTGTTTGTTGGTCAGTTAAAAACTAGAGAGCGATTATTTCGTCTTTAATAAACACGGCTGCTCAGAGAGGGTCAGCTCCTTTCTGTCACGCTGGTGTGTGAACAGCAGAGGCCTCCTAATACAGAGACCAGCTGCTGGACCGGCGGTGTCATCTGGCGTCGCTATGGAGCAGACCTACTT
>SSNS01001805.1:0-14705 GCA_006937985.1 Aphyosemion australe | reverse complement strand
GGGATAGTTGACAGCACTGCTCTGCTATTGCTTATCCACCTCGTGAGTCTGAATCCACCTTTCTCACATACAGCTCTAAATGCGTTATTATAACTGCACAGTCTTTTCTTCTGAGCAAACTGACTTTAGGCAGTCATCCACGTAGAAATTGTGCAGCACTGTTTCGACTGCTCGGCAATTTGACTTATTTCTGTTGTCTTCTGCACACTTGCGCAGGGCAAAGCTGGCACAGCTCGGAGATGACGTTGCACCGAACAGGTGTACAACCATCTTGTACTCATCCAGCTCCTGGCTGATGTCACCTGATGTCCACCAGAGAAACCGCAGAAGGTTGCCATCTTCGTCAGGGACCATAACCTGGTGGAACATTGCTTCCACATCTGCCATGATTGCCACTTCTTCCTGCTTGAACCTTGTAATGACACCAAGCAGGGTACTAGTAAAGGTTGGCCCTTGTAACAGTTCATTATTCAGAATGGTGCCTTGGTACAATGCTCCGCAGTCGAAGACTACGCTGAGTTTGTGCTTCTTGGGGTGATAGACCCCATGGTGTGGCAAGTACCTAGCCTAGTGAACTAGATCAAATTCTTGCTTTGCAGAGTTTGGTCTAGGCACGCTTCATAGGAACCCTCGCAGCCTGTGGCTGTCCAATCACAGCTCGCTATAGTTTTGGTTGGGCCAATCACAGCGCTCTATATTTTGGGCCAATCACAGAGCGGGAGTGGCCGATGACGTCAGCGCTGCGGCCGCGAACCCAAGCAACATGGCGACAACTCAGGAACCACGTTCATTTGAAACGGCTTTGTAATTTTTTCACCACTGGCACTCGGAGTGAGCAGACGCTTCTTTTGCTCCTGCCCCCTTATCTTCCCAAGGCTCTTGTCCTGTCTTTCTGAGAGCGAATCTTTGGATTTTTTCCTGAAACTAACTAAAAGGATGGATCTGATCAACTGGTCGCTGAATGCAATTGACAAAATTTTTACTACATTCAGAACGGATAAGGGAGCTCCTACATGCCCTGACGGAACGTACCCGGCTGGATACATTTTGGATTCCTGGAAGAAGTGGAACATCATGTGTCTTTCCCTACTTTCCGAGGAGGACGTAGAAGACGTATGGATCTTTGCGATGATGATAATCGGGTTTCAACTGATTGGAGTGGGTGGATACCTGATCTATCAAAAATTTATGGAGCAGTTGGGGGCAATTGGAAAAATCCCTGAGCTCCGGGAAGGTTACTGCCGGGCACTGGGTGCTCAGACTCAGACGTTGCTGGAGGTGAATCGAAAGCTGGATGCTCTGTGTAGCAATCTGGCAGCGATCCCTCAATTCGCACGCAGGTTGGATTCCATGATGGAGAATTCCACTGCACGGCATGGAGGGAATTAAACCCCATTATTTGGCTGATTTGAGACTCCTGTGACCAGTTAAAGACTAAGACAAGACTGTAAAGCAGAGGAAAACGTTATCTCTGGCCTGCTCCAAAACAAAAATTGTTATCTGAATCTGGCTCCCCGTTTGGCCTTGGCTGAAGGAAAAAAACTCCCGATGGAATGAATACAGACACTCGCTCCCCCCCCCCCCCCCCCCCCCCCCCCCCCCCCCCCCCCCCCCCCCCCCCCTAACCTATTCCTGACGTGGACCGTGGATCTGGGTGGAAGGTCACGGAGCCATGAAGGACTCACTGCTCGCTCTGCTACCCTCTGACCTCCCTCACCCCTTCGGAAACGGGGATGAGGCTGCACATGATGCTGCTGACTCTCTCTGTTGAACGGAGGGTTCCCCTTTCCCCTCCAGCCCCTCCTACTGTATGATGTGACTGTCAATTGATGTGCTTTTGAGGTTTTTCCTGAATCTCCACCGCTGCCCCCGGATTGGGAGCAGGGCGAAGGGACATGTTTTTTTCTCCCGCATACCGCCCTCCCCTCCTACTGTTGGTTTTTCTTCTATCTTGTTTCACCACTTCATGGGAGCGCCATAAAGGCTGCATGCCCACAGTTCAGCCTGATTCTGTTATGTTGAGTCTTGTGTATGTCTAATCTTGGACGGGTTGTTTCTGAAACTGTAATTTCCCCACTGAGGGACAAATAAAGGTATTCTTATTCTTATTATTTAGACTCCAACGTGCGTAAGTCTGTCAGATGTACTTAGCGGCTTCTTATTTTTATTAAACAAAGTAGTGCAATGTCCCAGTACACCTGATATTCACGTGTTTTTCATACAAAAACGACAGAAATCATTGATGTTAGACGCCATAGCTGCCTCCTGCTTTTCCGTCGCCGTGTTTACGTCACGTTGTTCGTCACGTTGTTCGTCACTCTGATTGGTCCTAGCGCTATCCAATTGCGTGCTGACATTTTGAAAGACAACCGTAGATCCCGCCTCACGACTGAGAGCCATCAATGGTTCGTGGCCAGACTATATATACACATATATAGGATGGCTTGCCAGGCTAGCAAGTATCAGACTTTACCATCGGATCTGTTGCGGTCATTGTTGGATACTTTCACAGCATAGTCCTTGTTAATAATGTCTCTCATGAAGGCTGAACATTCTGTGTGAAATGTAGGGTTCTTGATAAACTCCCACTTTAGGCTTAAAGCTTGTTGCACAGCAACTTCACGATTGTTGGGCATTTTGATGTGTTTGTTTTTCAGTGGCAGGGAAATACTGAAGTGTCCATTCACTAGGGTAGCTGACAGTGTTGCCATGTCCAGAAACTGCAGATCTTCCATTGATATTTCCAACTTGTCTTCCTTTTCACATTCAGGAAAGTCACTTTTGAACTGCTGAGTCCAGAGTTCGTCTAGTCTGCTGACTGATATGTGGTTTGCTTAAACTTGTATCAGTCCCCTAGTGGCATTATTAGAAGTGTCTTCTTGCATGGGTTCACTGCCAATTCAGCCAAGCCTTGTTTTAACAGCAAAAGGACCATCATTTTTGATTGTGATGACCTGCCAGGGTTCAATCGCTTTGGGTGCATTAGTCCCTATAAGGAGTCCAATTTTTGCATCAATCTTTGGGATAGACACCTTCTGAAGATGGGTCCACTTGTTCACATACTCTTGTGTAGGAATGTTAACTGCAGATGCAGGAATGGTACTCTGGATGAACATATCTGGGAGCTCTAGAAAGTCATTGTTATCCATGCTGCTTATTTCCAAGCCAGAAACAATGCGACTGTTGACAACCTTTTGATCTCCCATAGTTTTCAGTAAGATGTGTGTTTTCCTGCCAGGGAGACATAGTTCTGTCTTTAACTCTTCAGCACAGAAGCAGGCGGTTGAGCCTGGGTTGAAAAAGGCATATGTTTGGGTTACTCGATGACTCATTTTGTGTTTACCTTGAATTGGAACTATTGCTAAGATGTGCTTGTCACGGTTTGTCTCCCCAGCTTCAGTTTTGTGTTAATTGGTCCCACCTGCCTCTCATTTCCCTAATCATCTGTGTTCCCTGCTCCTCGTGTATTTAAGCCCAGCTCCGGACACGACAGTCCCCCTTGTATCCAAGTCTGTGATCCACCCCTGTACTCTTGCTCCGACTGCCGTAGCTTTTCCTCATCAACTCCCAAACGGATGAGCAGTGACGGAACGACAGGAAGTGTTGTTCTTATGCGTCTGCCCATAAGCAGCTCTGTAGGACTGTATTCATTAGCCAATGGAGCGGCACAGTAGGCCATCAGAGCCAGATAGGGGTCCTACGACTTCTTGACAAGGCCTTTCACGGTCCTGAATGCCCTTTCTGCCTCTCCGTTGCTCTGAGGAAAATGGGGGCTCAACATCTCGCGTTCAAAGTCCCACTGCGTCGAAGCCATTTGAAGGAGTCAGATGAAAACTGTGGGCCATTATCCGAGCGAACACGTTCAGGGATACCATGCCGTGCAAAAATGGACTTGCAGTGTTCGATGACGGCTTCAGATGTCGTAGATGAAAGCTTGGCTACTTCGAAAAATCTAGACTAGTAGTCCAAAATAAGTAGATACTGACACTGATCCAGTTGGAAGAGATCAGCTCCCACCATTGACCACGGTCTCTGAGGGAACTCCATTATCATCAGGGTTTCGTGTTGTCCAGTCCTTTCCCAACAGCAGACATCACAGCTCTCAGTCACCTTGACCAATTCCATGCTCAATCCTGGCCACCACACTGATTGCTTAGCACGCTCTCTACATTTGGTTATTCCTAGGTGTCCCTTGTGCAACTTCGAGAGCACATCCTTCCGAAGTGAAGCGGGGATGACTATCCTGCTCCCATACAACAGGAGTCCCGCTTGTACCATGAGGTCAGCTGAGAATGGCAGGAAAGGCCGGCACTTATGGTCAATGGCATATGTGTCTGGCCAGCCTGCCATATAAAACTCTTTGAGCTGGCTGAGAACTTTGTCGGCCTCCTGTTGTGCCTGAATTTCCCGCAGTCTCACCTCAGTAACCGGCAGCCCAGCTACCACAGAGTCAACATACAGGTTGATCTCTTCTTCAGACAGTCTATCGGCCGTGTCCACAACAGGCGCTCTGGACAGAACATCAGCAGTAGCAATATCTTTGCCTGTCACGTGCAGGATGGTGTAAGAAAATCTCATCAGTCTCATGCGAAGACGCTGTCTGTGGGGAGGAAGTTGATCCAGACTCTTAGACCCCAGCAGTGAGACTAATGGTTTGTGGTCTGTTTCGATGTGAAGCGTCTTCCCAACTAGGAACTCCGCAAACATCTCACACGCCCAAGTTGAAGCAAGTCCCTCCTTCTCAATTTGCACATAACGCTGTTCCGTTTCACTGAGAGCTCTCGAAGCGTATGCGACCGGTTTCCATCCGGTACTTTCTTGTCTCTGAAGAAGCACTGCACCTAACCCAAAGGAAGATGAGTCTGTCGATACACAAGTTTCTGCATTTGGGTCGTACAGGGCAAGACCAGGGGGTGTGGTCAGCTCGGTCTTTATGTCATCAAAGGCTTGTTGCTGTTTTGGGCCCCAGAACCATGCATTTGTCCCCTTTAACAGGTCTCTCAGGGGCTGTGTCTTTTCCCGCCACGTGTGGGAGAAACTTAACCTAGATTGTTCACCATGCCCAAAAAGCATCTAGCATCAGTCACGGTTTTTGGATCCTCCATGGATCTCATAGCGTGCACTTTATCGGGATCAGTACTGACCCCGTCGCCTCGATTATCTGTCCTAGGAACTTAATCCAGTTCTTCGAGAACTCACACTTCTCGTTAAGAGTTATCCCAGCCTCTTGTAGACAAGATAACACTCTTCTCAATATCTCATCGTGTTGTTCCTGTGATGACCCCCAAATGAGTACATCATCCATTTGACACAGAACACCTTCCAACCATTCCAGAACTCTCGCCATGAGCTTCTGGAAGTGTTCTGGGGCTGAATAAATGCAGAAAACAAAGTCTGTTGTAGCAGAAATTACCAAAAGGTGTGATGAAAGTGGTAATCAAAGAGGAATTCTTCGACAGAGGTATCTGCCAGAACCCTGCATTTGCATCCAATTTTGAGAAAACTTTGGCACCTGCCAACTGTCCCAACGTGTGCTCAACTGAAGGTAGAGGGTGTTTTTCTCCCTTCACATACTTGTTCGGTTCAGTGAGGGCTGTACAGATCCTGACCTTGCCTTTAGATTAGCGTTAGATTAATCTAGACTAGATTAATTCGTTTTCTGCAGCTGTAACATCATATGCTGCAAGCAGGCTGGTACTCAGTGGAAGGTTTGTTGTGACCAAAGGCTGGTCAACAATGGCCAGTGTTGGGAACATTACTTTAAATAGTAATTAGTTATAGTTACTAATAACTTTGTCAAAAAAGTAACTGATTTAGTTACTGGGTTACAAGATTATAAAAGTAACTAGTTTCCAGGAAAAGTAACTATTGCATTACTTTTTTTCATAAAAATATACAAGAACAATGGGATCCCCTCTAAATTACTACATTACTAAAATATAAATGACTAAATAGACTTGAACATAATAAAATGTGTGACCAATATTTTATTAAAAAATCTGAATAATTGAAATAAATGGGCACCTAAGAGGATGAACTACAAACAGAAAACATTACACTAATCTAAACTATTCAAATGTCAGTGTGTGATATGAAACAAGACCCCAATCAACTAAAATTTATAATTGCAAATATACTGCCTGGCCAAAAAAAAAGTCTATACCAAAAAAAAGGTCACACACTCTAATATTCCATTAGACTGCCTTTAGCTTTGTTCACAGCACGCATTCACTGTGGTATTCACTGACTGTGATACGCGTGGATGTAAACATCTGCTCATTTAGTGGTCAGATGATGACAGCTAAAACACACATCGCTGCTGAATTATAGTAACGCATGCATTGTCTTATCAGTAACAAAAATGGCGTTATGAAGAAAGAAGAAAGTAATTAATTAGATTACGCGTTAATGAAAAACCTAACTTCCGTTAGTAATGCTGTTGTTTTAAACGCTGTTATTCCCATCACTGAAAACAGCCATATTCCTTTAAATAAGGCATTGCAGCTGCAGGAAGGTCTAGGCTCAGATAGTGAGAGAGATTATTAATATCGGGTTAGAGTTTATCAGTGCAGTTACAAATTAAAGCAATCTTATCAGAGCAGATGTAGTCCTTTGAAAGGCAAAGCAGCTTTATTTGTATAGCACATTTCATACACAGAGGCAATTCAAGGTGCTTTCCAGAAGCAAGAACAGCAAACTCAATACGACAACATAATTTAAATACACAAATAAATTTAGATCTAATTAAATACACAAATTAAATTCAGATTTAAGAATCAGATAAAACTTGGGATTAGAATATGGTCATCTTTGCTTTACTTAATGAAGATGTTTCACTAAATTTTATGTTCAAACAAAACTCGAAGGAGATCAGTTTGCACCATCCAAATGCTATTTATTTTTATTTATTTATTCTTTATTTAACCAGGAAGGTCCCATTGAGATAAAAAACCTAATTTTCAAGGGAGTCCTGGCCAAGAGGCAGCAAAAGTTGGTTACAAATGTTTTCAGTTACACAGACATGTTATGTACAGAAATACAGAAGGCAGTTACAACACAGGGAATTTGTCTCAAAGGCTCTCAGTCTGGTTTTAAATGTATTCAAGGAGATGAGCTCGGTTAGTTTCCAGTTTTCCTGCAGCCTGTTCCATGCAGAAGGAGCAGAGTGAGTGAAAGCCATTTTACCCAGTTCAGTGCGAGCAAACGGAACACAGAGTAACAACTGATCGTTTGCACGCAGACTGTGAGAAGTTACACTTCTCCGTGAGATTAAGTTACAGATGTAGTTGGGTAGTAATCCAAGCATGGCCTTGTAAATGAAAGTGTACCAATGTGCCAACCTCCTGGTGGACAAAGAAGGCCATCCCACTCGAGAATACAATTCACAATGATGGGTCAGTGGTCTACAGTTAGTGATAAACCTCAGCGAGGCATGATAAACCACATCAATCTTACCAAGACACTGTGCTGAGGCATTCATATACAAAAGGTCTCCATAATCCAGAATAGACAGAAATATTGCAGTAACTAGTCGTTTTTTTGCCTCAAAAGAAAAACACAGTTTATTTTGAAAAAAGAAACCCAGACTGAGATGAGTTTCTTCACAAGATTATCTATGTGGGGCTTGAAGGAGAGGGAGTCGTCGAGCCAGACACCAAGGTATTTGTATGTGTGGACCACCTCTATGATATTTCCCTCCAGAGTGGTCACTGAGGGCATACTTAGAGGTCTTTTTTTAGAGTTTGAAAACAACATTAGTTTAGTTTTGTCAGCATTGAGGACCAATTTTAACTGTAGAAGTGTTTGTTGGACCTCATTAAAAGCTTTATGTAAGAATTCAACAGCTTTAGTGGGGGATGTTCCAAAACAGTAAATGATTGTGTCATCAGCATAAAAGTGCATATTAGCATCTGACACATTTTGTCCTATATTAATATACACAATGAACAAGAGGGGTCCCAAAACTTATAATCACTAAGCCTTTGGAAATATTTATGTTTTGTTTCTGGTAAATCCTGAATACCATATGTAACGTCCCAAAAGGCCATGTTTATTTCATCAAAATGAAAGAAGTTAACAGGCCTGAATCATGCGGTCAGACAACTTGATATCGTGGTGCGGAGAGACATTAAATCTAATCGTGCTCCACTTTTAGAATCATGCCACAATTTCACTAAATTATCCTGTGGCATATCAGAAGACATCAAGATGCTGGGATGACGCAAAGACCTTTTCTCTATCTTCTTTGAATAAAGTTTATATTTCCTGCCTCATAAAAAGACTTTACAAGTTATAAGTATAAGTTATATAAAATCATATTTTGGTTGAATTGACAATATGTTGAAGTCTAATGTTTTAATAATGTGTCTAATAATCTATAAGGATGAATGATGGGGTTCACATGTATCACATGTATGTATTCCTGTAAGGATGTATTTCAGATCTTAAATTACACCAGATTAGTATTTGTTGAAGTTAATGTTAAATCTATCTGTATATTCACAAGTAATAATATTATTTATGAACATTTAACATTTGCATTTCACATTAAGTTTTAATAATATTTAATCCACATTAAGAAACAACCTCTTAAGTGTTGGAGAAAGGAGTGACGTCTGAAGGTATTTTGAACGCCCTTCTAAATTTGGCCAGTTCTGATTCGTCCAAATTGATAAGCAAGAAGTTGATAAAAGCGAATGCATTCCTCGAACAAGTCAGTTCGCAGTTCGTAAGGAGTTCGTAAGGAGAGTTCCGAGTTTGAAAAGAAGCAAAAGAGATGCAATTTCAAACAGTTCTGCCAGTGACTGCCACCCAGTTTGGCCAGCTGGGTAACGAACAGATAAGATACCAGCTTCTTACGACTCCAAGGTCAAACCTTCTGCTGCACACTGCATCAGATGCAAAACAGATCCATCAGCTTACTGCGGTCACCTGGGAGGTACCTCCGACCAGACGGTTCCTATTTGGGCAAAGCTACGGTCAAATACTTCAGAGGTCAACGCCACCGACAGCCTGTCCGTACCGACCTCCCTGACCCCTGGATCACACGAGGACCTCCACACAAGGGTTCGTAGTCCCTGCACATGCTGATGTCAAATGGTTTTATTAATTTAGAATTTGCTAAACCATACAATTAGACTGTTTTACATTCAGACGTTACAAGGTTCTAAGACACTTAATCAAGGTTTCGCTACATAACATCTAGCTTACATTCCATCATTTCATTAATTGTCTCAGTATCTTGTTTCAGCCATCATTCATCATAATAGAGCTTTCTACAGTAGCTAAAAATAGATTGTCGCAAAGCACTCTGGGGCGCAGGGTCATACAAGTAAGCGAGCAGTTATAATGGATTCCTATGGGTCTGATTTGCTCCGATCTAGCTAAAGTTATTTTTTCGTCTCCTAAAGATTTTCAAACAGCAAGGAACTTAACGCTGCTGCTGGGGGAGGTGCTAATCGGACTCTAGACGCCCAGATCGGATGTTGGAGAGGACTTTTTATCCCTTTTCCAAAGCCGGTAAAGTCCGCGACCACAAACCACATGAAACAGCTGGAAAGCTAAACGGGCTAAGCTAAAGACTGAAGAAGCAAAGCGGTGGTAGTTTTTAAGTTGGACGAGCGGATTTTAACCGTGATGGGAATAATGGCGTTTAAAACAACAGCGCTGCTAGCGAGGGTTAGTTTTTACTTTCACTTTCATTTGAGCTAGCGCTTCAGTTCTGGTGATCGATAATTAGCAGGGTCGCCATCAAGAAAAGCTCTCTGGTATGTTTTTCTTCGTCAAAACAACTTCCTCCATTTTATGCCTTCATATCGATGTCAAAACGTTCTGAAACTGTATATTTTCTATTGTTAATGCAGCTTATGAGTATGACCCTACCCAGAAGCCTTTGCGTAGTGACGTCAACTGTAGAATACCCTATTAGTGCTGTGTCCACATTAATTCAGAAATATAGTATTAAATTAATTTTTATAACTATATTCTTGACTCTGTCTGAATTATTCTGAAGTGTGCAGGTCCCTGATGTTACAAATAATCTAAGGTACTGTTAATTAACATTCAAAGATCAATAAGATTGATAATTTATATGGATTATTACATCTCATTGACCCTTTAATACATGTGTAGCTACATCCATAACGCTACACATATCTATGATCAGAACTGAAGAAACCTTTTTGATCAGAGGTCAAATGTCATCAAGCAGCAAGAAAAGAATTCCGGCTGCCTTTTTTGACATTTTTTTGTCTTGGGATTGTCGTGTCCTGTCTTGATGAGAATCTTCACCAACATTTTCCACATGTTGTCTTTACCACTAAGTTTAAGCAATTTTATAAAAGAGAGTAAAAAATTGTAACAGGATGAAACATAACTTCATAAAAAACTTGTTTTTGACAGCTATAAATAAATAAATTTTTATTTGGTGATCCTTTACTGTTGCCTCTCCTACGTGTTACTTCAGGCTACTCCCAAAAAAACATCAAAACTTTAATTGAAACAGAAATGATGAAATAATGCTATCTTCTTAGATTAAAATTGAGATAACTGTTGGATTATCATTATTCTCCTACATACACCAAGTTGTTTACTGACCCAAGACAAAGACACTGCTTTAACTGCTTCAACTTTTTTTTAAAGTGATTTTTACCTTAGAGATGCTCACACTGACAAAGGTCATGATGTGGCCCTTCCACTTTATCCATGCCATAAGGACAGTGACGTTAGTCTCAGTCTTTAAGGTGGATAAAAACTCCTTTGCTCTGGGGTAAATCTTCTTTCTGGAGGGATTAATGATGTCTTGGTTACCAAACATGTGAAAAAGTGTAATGGCTTCTATTGAAGTGCGGATCTCCTCTTGACCTTTAAATCTGTTTTAAGACCAATCTGTCCTTTAGTTCTGACCAGTCCACACTTTTACCTAGCCACAGAATTATACAGTCTGAAAACACAGACATGTTTACTATGTGTTTGATATGTCAGGATATTTAATGATTATTTCTTGCACTCAAAGGAAATGAAAGGGTTCAATTTCCTTTAAACCTTGAAAACTATATAAATGGTTAATACAGCAATATTGTGTGTTAAGTTCTTAACTGCTGTAGTTTTACGTAATAAAGGTAGAATGAGTTCCTGAACAACAATAAGGGCTCAAGAACAACAAATAAAAAAGGACCGGAAAGAGTGTTGGTCAAAGATTTCATAGCTAATCCCCATATTAAGTGAGTCCACGGAAATCCACTGTGTCTTAACCTCTTTAGCTGATACTTTCATTTACCGTTCATAACAGGTGTATTTACTTTGTGTATTACTGCCAAGTGGCACAGCACAGTCGTAACATGACTGTACAGTAATCCTATCAGAGGGCACTGTATCATCAGTATAAAAGCTGAAGTCTGATGTCAAGCAGTGGTCACCCAAGAAGGTTACAAGTAACAGGAACATCAGACAGCTGAGAACCTCCATCTGAGATCAGAATGGCAGAGGAATGGGGAAAACCAATGTTTGCAGCCAGGAGGCATCATGAAGATACAACAAGAGATTCTGCCTTTGCTTACACAAACAGCAATAATACCCGAGGTACAGTTTTATCACTTTACCTTTGAAATTGTTTCATACAAACATGATGCAGTTAGTTCATGTTAAAAAACTTTAAAAAATGCTACAGATTTGAAATTGTCACACTGTAATTTAAAATCTGTGTTTTTACTTTCAGATCCTTTTGAGGGTCCCAACTACCACATCGCTCCTCGATGGGTTTACAATCTAGCAACCGTCTGGATGTTTGTTGTGGTGATTCTATCAGTCTTCACCAATGGTCTCGTCTTGGTGGCCACGGCAAAATTCAAGAAACTCCGTCACCCTCTTAACTGGATCTTGGTCAATCTTGCTATCGCTGATCTTGGAGAAACAGTCTTTGCCAGCACTATCAGTGTGTGCAACCAGTTCTTTGGATATTTCATTCTAGGACACCCTATGTGCATCTTTGAGGGCTATACCGTGTCTGTTTGTGGTAAGTGGCCGCAAAGCTTCTGTAATGTGTAGTAGTATTTGTTTGTAAACACAAACATTTTTGTTGAACATTTTGAAATTGTGACTGATAAATGAACTGAGTGTCATGTTTGTTTCCACAGGTATTGCTGCTCTTTGGTCCCTTACCATCATCTCCTGGGAGAGATGGATAGTTGTTTGCAAACCATTTGGAAATGTCAAGTTTGATGCCAAATGGGCCACAGCTGGAATTGTGTTCTCCTGGGTCTGGGCTGCTGCATGGTGTGCTCCTCCAATCTTTGGATGGAGCAGGTAATCTACTGGATTTTCACATTGTTAAACTGTTATACCCCACTTTAACCCTGTGTGTGAAATGAGTACATACAAAACAAGTCTGAGTGCTGGAAGGTGAACCAAGCTGAAATGTCATTGTTAAATTAAATTTCATACATTTCATTGTCTCAGGTATTGGCCCCATGGACTGAAAACCTCTTGTGGACCTGATGTATTCAGTGGAAGTGAAGACCCAGGAGTCCAGTCCTATATGATTGTTCTGATGCTCACATGTTGTATCTTACCTCTTGCTGTCATCATCATCTGCTACTTCTTTGTGTGGCTGGCCATCCATTCTGTAAGTTCTGTTCCTCACAGTCTAATGTAACATGAATCTTAATCAATTATCAAAGATAAAACCTGACTGTCTTGATTTGTGGACCTCAGGTTGCCATGCAGCAGAAGGAATCTGAGTCCACCCAGAAAGCTGAGAAGGAAGTATCCAGGATGGTTGTCGTCATGATCATAGCGTATTGTGTGTGCTGGGGTCCTTACACCATTTTTGCCTGCTTTGCTGCGGCCAACCCTGGATATGCCTTCCATCCACTGGCTGCTGCCATGCCAGCATATTTTGCCAAGAGCGCCACCATCTATAACCCAATCATTTATGTCTTCATGAACCGGCAGGTGGGCACAGTGGACTTATCGACACATTTATCAGCTAATATTATTAAATGTATTTTGTTTATATTTTAACCCACATTTGAATTATTTTTCCTTCAGTTTCGCACATGCATCATGCAGCTCTTTGGCAAACAGGTGGATGATGGTTCTGAAGTATCCACATCAAAGACAGAGGTCTCCTCTGTGGCTCCTGCATAAACATTCATGTTTTCCTTTTTGGAAAACAGTCCTCTGATTTGTACAGTAATAAATTATCTACTTGTCTTCTTTTGATGAACATAGTTTTCTGGCAAAAGGAAATAAATAAATAAAAAAGTCTCTTAGATGAATGTATTATTTACGAATGTATTTTTGGTCTTTTTTGAATTGATATAAATTATAAAGCATTCTATACATTTGGTGTGTGTGTGTGTGTGTGTTTTTAATTTTTTTAGCAATTGTAATGTTACAGTTTTACAAATTAAGCTGAACCAGATCCAGGAGGAGAGGGGTGGAGGCTCAAGTTATTTCTTCAGATATATGAACACAAATGTTGTTTGAATCAAGACAATGTTATTCAAAGCCTAAATTTCTAAATGTGAGGCCAGCACTGTAACACAGAGAGTTAAGATCTAGCTTCGTCTTTAGACAGAGTCAGGCTTAAATAGGGAAGGTGGATGAACTGTTACTAATCTACAAATCCATGCACAACGGCGCCAACAGGTCTGTAACGGTGAATTAGTTTAAATTTGCTCTGACTAAATGGAAGATTATGGCTCAAAACTGAAGGATTTATTTAAACTGGATTTTCAGTCAGAACAGAAGATAGAATAGAATAGAATAGAATAGAATAGAATAGAATAGAATAGAATAGACTTTATTGATCCCACAGTGGGGAAATTCACTTGTCACACATATTAGAGGATGCTTATTACAACAGAATAATGGAGATGTCAGGTGCACGGACTTCATGAAAATATAAAGGTAAGATCATACACGATTTTCAAGTGTAATAAAAGAGAGCTCTGCCAAGAAAAATTAATTAATTTGCTCACAGTAGCGTGCAAGATGGCGCCGCTGTATGTGGCACGCCTTCTGTCTTCTGCGTGTTATTTTAAACTTTTAAACTGTTGTGTGCAATGTGTCTCTTACTGTTACTGTTACTGTTATTGGTCAACTATCCTGGAGCTTCGGCCGGGCACTGGACGAGTAAGTTAATTGACGCACAGGTACAAAATAATGAATACCACACAATGCGTAAATTTGTTCATACGCACAATATACGCACAGATCTGTGCGTAAGTACGGTTGATAAATGAGGGCCCTGGACTGTTTAAGGGACATTAGAGTCTGGATGGCTTCTAACTTTTTATTCCTGAATGACACTAAAACTGAAATAACTCTCAGTCCTGGTAGATTAGATGGATCTTGCTCTGATGTGCAATCTAGTGATAAAAAATGACTCAGTCCTTAGGTTCGAGACACAAATTAATACGGTTGTGCGGTCCTGTCTTTTTAATCTGAGACGCCTGTCTAGGATCAAGCCCCTGTTGTCTACAGCACACCTGGTGTCAGGACTCGTTAGCGAGTGTTGGCAGACCAAGGAATAGCAGAGAGTTTGGCTGTAGCGTGTTTTACACTCATCCGGACCTCAGGGGTGTCGATGGGGAAGGGTTGGAGTGGTTGGCCGTCCACCGCCGTGACTGGAATAGGCTGATCCAAGGGGGTCACCGGGAGCCAGAGGCTGGCGGCCAGTCGCCGATCCATAAAGTTGCCTG
>SSNS01001804.1:0-14707 GCA_006937985.1 Aphyosemion australe | reverse complement strand
ACAATGTTGGCCCAGGTTGTGGGTAAGTGGGCGTACCTGGTCAAAGTGCAAGCCTACGATGACGTAAGACTTCTCCGCCTGTTTGTAAACCATCTCCAGGAAGTCAACATGGCCGATGTCTGCAGGGGGTGTGGAGTTAAGGCATGGCCAACCTGCGTTTTAAACAGATATGGGTTTGTCTATTGCCAGTACCGTTTTATAGAGATCGTGATCAGCTGATATCCAGACGTTTTCTGCCTTATTTCTATGCTAAAGAGTCACCAATAACATTTCTGAACCTGAATCAGTTTTTGAACTCTGAATTTAACCAACTGCTCAATATTAAAATCAAACATCTAATCAAACAAATCAATAAACTGACCAAGTATTAGATATACAGAAAAGGTAAACAACAGAGAAATGTTTTTCAGGAAGGGAAAATTCTGCAGCAGCTCCAGGCTGCCCACAGATGTGCCCGACTTTAAACGGGCTCTACTAAAGAGAGATATCGGCCGATGCTAATAGATCGGCTAACCTGTACATCGGTTACTCACACCTGATGTGTGCAGTTGGGAGTAGTGCGATCAGATATGAGTTTTTCTAATGCAGATATTGATGCTGATAAGTAGAGGTCAAGGTCAGCCCAGATAGACCGATAACTGATCAGCTAGCTGATACATGGGTTAGTGGATACATATCACTGACCGATACGTCGGTCCATCTCTAGTTTTAAACTCAGCTTTCTCTCACAAACAGAAAAAAGGATACGGAAAAGGTCAAACGCTCCGGCCACATAGATGATGGTGTCTCCAGGCTGAGGTTCCTTTCCTGAAGCAAACTGGATGATCTTCTGGGACGTTTGCAGGAACTGGGAAACACCCGTCCATGGACTGTGAACCGTAGCACCCTGGTAGACAGACAGGAGAATAACCGGAACATTGATCCATCACAATGTAGCAAAAACCAAACAGTATTCATTGTGTTTACCTTCCCAAAGTTGTCGGTATGCTGCTGGTAATCCGTGTTGTCCTGCAGAGAGAAACGCGTCAGCCTAGCAGCTAAATGAACAACAGCTCACACATTAACACGGGGAGTCAAACTCACCAGGTTGCTGTGGTGAGCTTTGGTCATGAGCAGCATCCGTCCCACCAGGTCTGTGGTGGAGACGCCCTGTGTGCGTTTACATTCCCGATAACGACCGGCGCGCTTCACCTCTTCGTATGTATCCTTGCCGTCTACGGTCAGTGTGATGTCATCTGGAAAACAGAAACAAGAAGCCCATCTCCTCTGGATTAGACCACATCACATGAAACAAAAGGCTCAGCAGAGTCACCGCTTTTACCTCCATGAACGCAGAAGTCACAGTTGTATTTGTTCAGAGTCTCCAGCGTGGTGACGTAAGGGGCTCCCTCTACTATCTCATCCACCCACTTGAGAGCACGCACCATCTTATAGCGTTCTTCCTGAGTGAAGACCGGAGGGCCCTTGTGTCTGGAGATCTCCGCTGTGATAGAAGGTCAAGTCAACTTTATTTCGATAGCGCTTTACAACAGCATAAAGCTGACCAAAGTGCTTAACAAGCCAAAGTAAAAACAACAGCAAGTTGCTAAAATGCTGAAAATAAGTTACGATAACAGACTCATAATATAAAAACATGACATAAAAGCAAATAATTCAAACTGAATTAAATGCAACTAAAAACAGATGCACTCTCACACTGAATTAAAAGTGACTGAGAACAGACGAGTCTTTTAAAACCAGTGAACGAGGGCGCCATCCTAATCTGAATTGGCAGTGTATTCCACAACCTTGGGGCTGCTACTGAGAAAGCTCCGTCACCCCCGGGCCTCCGCTTCGTTCTCGCACCTCCAGGAGAAGCTGGACAGCCGACGGTGTTGGACACCACACATATGTCAGATTTTGCCTGAAGCTCTCTAATATGTGAAATATTTAAAGAGTTAATTTGAAAAAACAGACGTTTTTTTAATGAAAATATATAAAAACTGAGAGATTTTTCATTTCTTCCTTTGCTTTAATCTGGCATAAAATACTAACGTCTAAACCAAAGAAGTTCAATCTTAAAGCAGAAATAAGGAGTTTTTTCTCAGAGGGCTCCATCTACAGGCAGAATTATGTACTGCACCTTAAGCCCCTCTCCCTACTGCCGTGGTTACGGCTGGAAGCTACACCTCTAGTCCTCTCCTCTAGCCGGCCAACAGAGCCAAAACACATTGTTTTACAATTATTCTCACATGATGTTGTTTATTCATATTTGTATATGGGGAACCTCTAAAACGTGCTGGATAGCGGCTCTCCAGGACCAGGAGTCTAGGTACTTCTGCAAAACACGCACACGCACGCTCTGTGATGGACGTCTGTACGTAAGCTGGTGTCCAACGCTATTGGCTAATGTTGAGCGGCGCTCAATTCAAATTGCATGGGGCTCTATGGAACTGGGACGGGCTCAGCAAAACAAATTTGACATATTTCCTACGTTACATGACAGAAATTGCTAAAAGGAGTAAAACTCTGGATTGCAGTTGTAACTAATACTTCTGACCTACAACATTTTCATCATTGGAAAAGAGCAACGACTTTTCTGGAAATAAGGATTCAGTCACGATGATCTCACCATCTGTGTGGACTCCAACTATCAGGTAATCTCCCATAGCTTTGGCCTGCCGTAGCTGGTTAGAGTGGCCGTAGTGCACCATGTCGTAGCTGTGGGGGAAATTTGGAAAACAACTGTTAGTCTCCACTCGAACAAAGCTCCACTCAGCTCAAAAGAGAATAAAACCACAACAAATGCTACGGTTCAGACTTTTCCTTTCCTCTGTGGCTGCAGGCCCAATGAGATGGTGTCACGGTGAGCTGACGTGGTAAAGGTCACTGGGAGAAAGGTAATGACCGCTGACACTGTGACATCACTGAAATTGTGTTTATGTTCTTTTTCCCATTGAGAAACTAAATAAATCAATGTTTGAGTGTAATGATTTACAGAACTTAATCACTAAAGGATGCAGACTTTTACGACTTTCTTTATTTCAATGCAGAGATTTGTTGTTCCCTTTTATTTACACTAAATACTAATAAAACATAACTAATCTACATCGGTAAAGCTGATTTCTATCAAGAAAAGACACTGATTTGTCTTTTGAATAGTAAAATAAAAACAGTGCTTAATGGATTAATGTCATAGAAATCTAAATGTAGATATTTTAGTCTCAATATCTTCATTTTTCCAGACTTTATATCATGTACATCAAAAACAGAACTGACTGCTTTGTGTCATACATTGTTATTAGATCCTGCCAAGATGAGAGTTTATTCTGAGTGAAAATAATCACATCTATTTGTGATCAGTGCTAAATAAAAAAGGTGCTGGAAAACCTGCTGGTATCTGTTCAGGTAACAGGTGTGCGTGACTTAAATGCTGCACCTGATCTCAATATGACCCAGTCTCAGTCCCTAAATGATCAGCCTGTCCTGTCCAACAACAAGTCAGGCTGGGAAGAATTTCTCGGACCTGCGGACCATCAGCACCGGTTCCCCTCAGGGGTGTGTTCTCTCCCCTCTGCTCTTCTCCCTGGACACCAACAGCTGCACCTCCAACCACGAGTCTGTCAAACTAATCAAGTTTGCAGACGACACCACCGTGATTGGACTCATCTCTGATGGGGATGAGTCTGTCTACAGAATGGAGGTGGAACGGCTGGTGTCCTGGTGCAGCCACAACAACCTGGTGCTGAACACCCAGAAGACAGCTGAGGTTGTTGTGGACTTTAGGAAGCACACAGCCCCCCTCCCCCCATAACCCTGTCTGACACTCCCATCACGATGGTGGACTCATGTCGCTTCCTGGGCTCCACCATCACCCAAGACCTCAAGTGGGAGCCCACCATCACCTCCATCATAAAAAAGGCCCAGCAGAGGATGAACTTCCTGAGGCAGCTGAAGAAATTCAACCTGCCAGCACAGTGGATGAGGCAGTTCTACACCGCAGTCATCGAGTCCATCCTCACCTCTTCAATCACCGTGTGGTACGCTGGAGCCTCCACCAGGGACAAGAAGAGGCTGAAGCGTGTTGTACGCTCTGCTGAGAAGGTCATTGGCTGCAAACTCCCCTCCATACAGGACCTGTACACCTCCAGGACATTGAGGCGTGCAGGTCGGCTCACAGCTGACCCGACTCACCCTGGACACTGTCTCTTTGACCCGCTCCCATCTGGCAGGAGGTTCAGATCCATTCGGACCAGAACCTCTCGCCACAAGAACAGTTTCTTCCCCTCTGCTGTTGGACTCATGAATGTCAATCCTAGGGCTGCCCACTCCAGTCGCTTGGTCCCAGTCACATGACCCGGTGTTGTGTTTGTACCTGAAGCTGATCCACTCTGATTAGTACCTGCACTGTGTCTATAGTAGCTGCTTTTCTAATTATTGACACTTTTTATAATAATTATTTTATCATGAGTATATTATTACTTCTTATTTTTGTTTATCTCTTATTTATTATCTTTATTTTTGCACCAAGTACCGCAGCAACTTCCTAATGTTGTGGTTTCTGACACATCTGGCAATAAAACCCTTGTGATTCTGTCCATGCATTTACAACATACATGTTTATTCCCACCACATCATCGACTATACCATACCATACCAATTTATTTATAAAGCACTATTTAAAAATAGCATGGCAGCTAACCAAAGTGCTGTACATAAAAGAGCCAAATGCTCGAACATAAACACAATGAAAGCATGGAAACAAGCAATGAACAAGAGCAGCTTGTTTCAGCACAAACAGACTGACAGCATTTATCTCGGACTAAAATCGTATTTTTGAATGTGAAAGAATTGAATTCCTGCCCCAGCTGGAGTCAGGTCACATCATGACTCGACCCTGAGCAGCACAAGAGAACAACTAAACGCGCGTCTACTTCAGTCATTTCTAAGTTGCTTCAATAATAAATGAACAGAAAACCACACCGCCGGCTGACGTCTGCAGTTAAAAGTTGAAGAACACGTTTGACCTGACTGACTCTGGATCAGCTGATCAGATGTCATAAAACATTTATACCCTGATCCTCCAGCACTGCAGCAGACAGCAAAAACACCTGAAAGGCTTCAGGTCAGTCGAGTTACAGTAGAATATAGAAAAGCCTGAATGCTTATCCCAGGTCAGTTTGGCATAAAGCATACATGCTGAAGCTCAGACGTAACGCACCACTTAGTTAATAGCGTTGTTATTAACACACGGGAGCTCGTTCAAATAGGGATAACAACAATATTAATGTTTTGGGAGCAACTGCTAAAGCCTTTCCTCTTCACAGCTAATGGTTAATGGTGTTAGCAGCAAGCTAGCGCTAGCATGCTAGCCAGCAGGGTTCCACAGGAACAGCGCTGAGGCAGAAATATCTGAAATATCCGAAAAAGTCAAGATGGACACAAACTCACCATCCATCACACCACAACCGCACCACCCGCTTCCGTTTCTCCGGGCTGCACACCGGCTTACCGCAACCGGCTTCTTCGCAAAGCTCGGCAGCGTGGTGATGACCGTTCTTGATCATTTCGACGAGTTCAAATAACTTTAAAAGCTACAGTAAAATCTCACTTTTTAAATAATTAAAATGTGTTGGTTGGACAATTTAGGACTAAACGCGCCGCTGCGGAGCCTCCGAGCTCGTCTCGATCGGACAAGATGACACCGCAGAGAGGACAACGCCTCCTGATACGTCACATCGGACGAACGTTCTCAAAATGCATTGCTGGTTGCGTAATCCTCAGGTCACGTGGTAACACGATAGCCAATGACATTAACGCTTCCTCCTAAGTGCCTAGGTACTTTCCCACTACCTTAAATGGATTCAACACTAGAATTCGATTATTTGTTGTCCCCAGAGTAACTTTTAGTTTCATTTATGTTTTGATCTTAATGTCAAGATTCTTTGGAGCCAAAAAAAAAAACAACGAAAATTTTGAAAATTATTAAAGAAATAACTTAATTCAGCAATTAAAGTGTCTTACATTTGAGTCTCCATTCTACATTTGAATTCATTTACAAAGTTATTCATAATGTTATTTGCAAAAAGAATAATTCCAGGAAGTTTTAACAAAACTGCAAATAAATTAAAACAAAGTATATTTAGATATTTATGCAATGAAAATTACATCTTGGATTTTCCACATTTAACACTATGAGAAATCTTGAAAAATCTCAATTATACAGAGGTCAACAAGAACTAAGGACAATAAATAAACAGCATAACAATCCCATGATTAAAACAGGAGAATTACATTTTAATTAAAAAGTATTTTTTTAATTTTCCCACAAAAACCCAAAGAGTGTTTGATTCCGTCCGTTTTGACTCCTCGACACTCATGGTGAGCAAAACTTTTATAAATTATGACACTGTATGGTACATGTACATGTGATAATTTCACAGGAGCTTCCTGAGACATTATTCCTCTTCTAATCCCAGTAAACTTGGGAAAATAAATTCCTGTAAACATAATATGGAAAAACATAACTCTTAGGTAAACCTAGCTAATAGCCAGCTAACCTGAGAATAGGCTACAGCACAGTGACCTTAAGATTAGATTAGAATTTAGATTAGCCCTAAGACTTTCAAAATAAACAAACATAAACCAGCCGTGTAAAATAAAAATACTACAAAAATATACTTCACTTTGAGTAAAACACAGAAAATGAATTAAAAAAAAACTCTAATGTGTGCTACTGAACAGTTTCACATCCCATCAGCATGAAGATGCTAAATTACCAAAATGAAACAGAAAGTCATTTATCTTTTAGACACCAGAGCGTAGGAGACACCTGCATCTAGCTAAAGCTCTACCCGGCCCAATGCTGCATGCTAAAGTCAGGATTAGCTCCGCTAAAGTTTCAAACATGGCTGCAAAACATTTAAGCTTGTTCACTGAGCATTCTCTCAACGCATTCATAGAATTTATAGCGAGGCTAAAAGTATTTAATTAGCCTCCAATAGTGCAAGTTGTTCCACTTAAAAAGATGAGAGGCCTGTAATTTTCATCATAGGTATACCTCAGCTATGAGAGACCAAAACATCCAGAAAATCACATCGTCTGATTTTTAAAGAATTTATTATCAAATGATGGTAGAAAATAAGTATTTGGTCAATAACAAAATTCCATCTCAATACTTTGTTATAAACCCTTTGTTGGCAATGACAGAGGTCAAACGTTTTCTGTAAGTCTTCACAAAGGTTTTCACACTGTTGCAGGTATTTTGGCCCATTCCTCCATGCAGATCTCTAGAGCAGTGATGCTTTGGGGCTGTCGCTGGGAAACACGAACTTTCAACTCCCTCCAAAGATTTTCTGTGGGGATGAGATCTGGAGACTGGCTAGGCCACTCCAGGGGCCTCATTTATCAACCGTACTTACGAACAGATCTGTGCGTATTTCGTGCGTGGGAACGATTTTACGCATTGTGTGGTATTTACCAATTTGTACTTGTGGTGAAAACATTCCTAAATATAAGAACAGCTGTGACCATGCGTAGGAACAGCATCTAGTGGCGGAATGGGGAACAGCCATTCTGAAGGTCTCAGTGATTCACGCGTGTTCCTCATCCACTAATTATTCTACCCAATAAATAAATATTTCCATGGATAAACAGCTGTGTCACGTTATTGGTGCTAAAACACCCGTGACCATTGGGAATCTGACACTGTAGAACGGCTGATTTTGTGTTATTTTGTAATCACAATGTTTACTCTTCCCATTTTTATGATGTTTTAAATCATTTTGCATTTATTTATTTAGTATGTTTTAATTTAATTTAATTATTTTGTCCTTGTGAAGCGCCTCGTGATTTTTCTTGAGATGCGCTACATAAAAGATCGTTTCTTATTCTTCTTCTTATTATTATTCTTATTATTATTGGAGGATTTAGCAGAGCAGAGTGCACTCCAGAGGGAACGGCTCTTCCGTGAGCGCAGCACTGATCTGATTCCAGTCCAGATTCTATTTTACAATTAAAACAACCTCCAGAACCTCCTCTGTTCCCCGATCATACACGGGTTGTCAAGTGTCCGGTGTTTCGATCTCGCTGTCAATAAAGTTTGTCTTTTTTTCCGGGAAGAACCCAGGGAATCCCCTCCCGACCTGAGGACGTAGTCTGACCAAATATGGTTAATTGAGGGCGTTTCTGTATGTAAATGACGTTAAACGGGCACGAGCGCCTTAATGCGCACAGGTGGGATTTATCATCAGACGATTGCGGAGGAACATGCGTACGAGAGGCCCCCGCATGTTTCATAAATCAGGACATTAACTGTTCGTGCACACATTCTAAATTGCATCCGTAGGAGGGAATATAGGAACGTTTCTACCAACGTTTGATAAATGAGGCCCCAGGACCTTGAAATGCTTCTGATGAAGCCTCTCCTTCGTTACCCAGGCGGTGTTTGGGATCATCGCCATGCTGAAAGACCCAGCCATGTTTCATCTTCAATGCCCTTGCTGATGGAAGGAGGTTTTCACTAAAATCTGATGATACATGACCCCATTCATTCTTTCCTTCACACGGATCAGTCGTCCTGGTCTCTGCAGAAAAACAGCCCAAAGCATGATGCTTCCACCCCCATGCTTTACAGCAGCTATGGTGTTCTCTGGATGCAACTCAGCATTCTTTCTCCTCCAAACACGACGTGTAGAGTTTTTACCAAAAAGTTCTATTTTGGTTTCATCTGACCTCCTGACCTTCTCCCAATCCTCTTCTGGATCATCCAGATGCTCTCTAGCTAACTTCAGACGGGCCTGCACATGTACTGGCTTCAGCAGGGGGACACGTCTGAGTCCATGGTGGTGCAGTGTGTTACTGACGGTAGCCTTTGGAACGTTGGTCCCAGCTCTCTGCAGGTCATTCACCAGGTCCCCCGTGTAGTTCTGGGATTGCTGCTCACCGTTCCTGTCATCATCCTGACCCCACGGGGTGACATCTTGTGTGGAGCCCCTGATGGAGGGAGATGATCAGAGGTCTTGTAGGTCTTCCACTTTCTAATAATCGCTCCCACAGGTGATTTCTTCACACCAAGCTGCTGCAGGTTCAGTCTCCCAGCCTGGTGCAGGTCTACAGCTTAGTTTCTGGTGTCCGTTGACAGCTCTTTGGTCTTGGCCATAGTGGAGTTTGGAGTGTGACTGTTTGAGGCTGTGGACAGGTGTCTATATACTGATAACGAGTTCCAACAGGTGCCATTAATACAGGTCCTGCGTGGAGGACAGAGGAGTCACAGGTCTGTGAGAGCCAGAAATACTGCTGGTTTGTAGGAGACCAGATAGTTATTTTCCACCATGCTTTGCTAATAAATTCTTTTTGATTTTCTGGATGTTTTTGTCTCTCATAGCTGAGGTATACCCATGATGAAAATTACAGGCCTCTCATCTTTTTAAGTGGGACAACTTGCACAGTTGGGGGCTGACTAGATACTTTTTTGCCACACACATATCTGCTTCCCCGTTTCATAAAACAACAACTGAGTTTCAAGAAATAAAAGAAAAACGTTCTCACAAAGGGTTGATTTCTGTGGTAATCTTGTTTTTTTCTTGTTAGAAAAAAAAAAACAGTTGATAAAAGCAAGAAAAATCCAAAATGATTAAATGCCACACTGAGTTTGTGCAAAAATATATAAATATATTAATTTTACGTAATACTTAATAAAATTGCATGATGGGAGTAAAATTGGCCGACAGAACCACTTTTGTTTGAGTTTTCATGTAAAATAAAAGGCATTTGTCTTTCATCCACATTTATGTTCCTGAAAGATCAGGGCCCTCACTCATCAACTCCACAGATCTGAGCGTAGGAACGATGTAACGCATGGTGTGGTGTTTACCGTCTGGTACTGGTGTGTAGAAATGATCCTAAACATCAGAGCAGCTCTGACCATGCGTACCGACAGCATCTAGTGGTAGAACGGGGGTCTCAGTCATCCACTAATGATCTTACCCAATCAGTAATGATGTCTGTGGAGAAACAGCTTCATCACACACCTGCTGGTAGAACCTAGAAATACACCTGTGACTAACAGGTGTTTGACATTGTAGCACGGCTGATCTTTGATTTTTTGGAGGCAGAGCGTGCTCTCTGGAGGGAACGGGTCTCACCATACCAAATTTATTTGTAGAGCACATTTAAAACAGCATGCCAGCTGACCAAAGGGCTGCACAGAGAAAGGCATCAGAACATAAAAACAACTAAATTTAGACGCACCCTCATGCCCGCAGATCACACAGAAGAACAGTTAGAATAATCAAAATGCATCAAACCAAAGAAGGAAATAAAACGGCTCGTAAAACAGAGAAATCATAAAGAACGCTCACCGCCCAGAGCTAATTGATCAAAATGTGTCTCCAAGTTTGGTTTAAACCGTGCCAGCACCAACCGAGGGAGTGCGTTCCACAGTTCAGGAGCAGCGACAGCCAGCTCCCCACGAGATCTGTGGCTCATTTTGGGAGTGCATAACAGCAGGTGGATGATCCCTAACCCTCAATCAGCTGAAGGGGATGGGGGTGAGCAGCTCAGACAGGTAGAGGGGAGCTTTACCACTCAGAGCTTTGTAGGCTAAACTTTAGAGTAGAGCACAGGTAGATCAGCCAGAGTGGGTGTGGCGTGGCAGCGTCTGTCAGGACTCTTGCTGCAGCATTCTGGGCTTTCTGTCTTCTGTGAGCGTACTCATCTGATTCCTGAAGGAGATCTTTCTGGAGCTATGTCGGGAATTGGGACCCTTTGTGGAGCGACAGACAAACAGCTAGAATCAGAATCAGAAGCGTTTTATTGCCAGATGTGTCAGAAATCACAACATTAGGAAATTGCTGCGGTACTTGGTGCAAAAAGAAAGATAAAAAATAAGAGATAAGCAAATATTGGAACAGATACCAGACTACAAAATAAGAATGAAGTCAGAATGACATCCTGTGGTCAAATTTGGTTTTCTGCCGTCCATTTTCCAAACAAACGTTCCATGAGTTTTGTGGATGTTGCCGGATCAGCGCCAGAAGATTCTAGATAACGAGTAAATGAGAAAACCGGATTTAAGTAGACAGGGGGGGTTTCTCAATGTCAAGGCGCCTCGCTTACGAGGACACCGTCCTGCCTTGGTCAAAGAAAACGGTAAAATGGAATAGACTTGCCTCACGTGACCACGGCTGCCCAGAGCCCGCCCCCTGCTTACGCGCTCCGTTTATGTCCCGCCCATCATAGTAACATTCCTTCAGCCATGGAACTGGAAGTGTTACTGCTCTTTTTCCACAGCTTTGTTGACTTTCAAAGAGAGAGGAGCACCACCGGCGTTAGCCCGATAGCTACAATTAGTCAACTTACATTTAAACTGGAAATTTGCCCCTGAAGTATCTGCTGCTGGCTCCTAGAGCTGCAACGTCGTTCTTTTATTGCCAAAGTACAGGTCCCAGCTGAAGACTGGTAAACCCAGTTTTAAAACCATTCGAGTCTGGAACAACGATGCAGCTGAAACTCTAAGGGGCTGTTTTGAGCTGACGCACTGGGATCTGTTTTTTGATGACTGTGGCAATGATTTTAATACCCTGTTGGAGTTAATAACTTCCTATATTTTATTTTGTGAAGACATGGTCACTCCCACTAAACAAATAATTATTCATCCAGATAATAAAAAGTGGGTTACTAAGGACATGAAAGACTGCTTGGTTCAGAAAAGGAAAGCATTCCTGATGGGTGATAAGATAAAGGTTAGGGAATTGGAAAAGGAGTTCAGAAGAAAGGCTAAATTAACCAGGATAAGTTACAAGGACAAGGTGGAGCAGAAACTAACCTCGGGAAACGCAAGGGAAGCATGGCAGGGTTTAAACATTATAGCCTCTTTTATAAGACACACCGTGCCGGCAAATCAGCGCAATATTACCGCAACGTGTTTCTTATGAACGCGCCATGGTGGCATCACGTTGCGGGAATTTTGCGGCATTCGTGCCGCCGCGCTTGGTAGTAATATTGCGGTAATATTGCGGCTTCGCCGGTCTTATAAACGCACATTAAGCCTTGGCGCAAAAGAGGGAGGTGTCATGACCACGCGATGAATTAATGCTGCGCTCCGGCAGGGAACTATGTTGAAAATGAAAGTAAACACGGCCATAAGTTTAGTTTTTGTAAACAGAACCAGCTGAGATGATAAACTGGAGCGATGCGGAGCTCCGGGAGCTTTTCTCCGTTAGATCTGCAGCTCAGATCATCTGACAGCTCACAGGGATGGTGGAGCACACACACCTGTAGCTGGTTGTTAAAATAAAAACGTAAGGAGCGCTGCTTCGATCGCAATAAAAAGCAAGTTATGTCCAAGATACACGGAAGTCCGCGACAGCGTAGAGACCGCCCCCATACCTCCTTTATGCCGCCATCGCGTAATCTTTTATAAAACTGACATGATTGCGCAACATTACCGCCATGGTCTGAGCTTTTATAAACGACCTTAGGCTCCCTGATGCCGCATCGACGTTGCAACAAATTGGCGGCATTGTTTTATAAAAGAGGCTCGTGATGGGCAGGGCCCCCAAACCCACGAAAATTGGCTGCTAGATCCTGCTTCCTTTGTGGAAAAATTAAACAACTTCTTTATCCGGTTCAACAGCCTAAGTACACCAATCACTTGGACTCCTATAACTCCTGACTCTCCCCTTGAGACCTTAAATATTGATGAGCAGCTGGTGACTGCCATCTTGCATAAACCTAACCCTAATAAAGCCTCGGGCCCTGACAGGCTTGGAGGCAGAGTGTTAAAGGACTGTGCTACTCAGCTAGGTGGGGTCATCACAAGACTGTTCCAACACCTTCTTGATTCCAGCTGTGTCCCAAGTCAGTGGAAGCAATCCACCATAATCCCGATTCCCAAGCAGGTACATGCCAAGGATCCAAAGGACTACAGGCCAGTAGCCCTAACATCTGTCTTGTGTAAATGTATGGAGAGAGAACTGTGGCTGCAGTAGCTCAGGAGGTAGAGCGGGTTGTCCAGTAATCAGAAGGTTGCAGGTTCAATCCCAGCTCCCCCTATAGAATGCTGCTGTTGTGTCCTTGGGCAAGACACTTAACCCGCCTTGCCTGCTGGTGGTGGTCAGAGGGACCGGTGGCACCAGTGTATGGCAGGCCACGCCTCTCTCAGTGCGCCCCAGGGCAGCTGTAGCTACGATGTAGCTCATCCCCACCAGCGTGTGAATGGGTGGCTGACTGAATGTGTTGTGAAGCGCCTTGGGGGGTTGTAGAACCCTAAGAAGGCGCTATACAAATACAGGCCATTTACCATTTAACTGTGTGATAATCTCTCCTGCATGTTGTCGGACAAACTTGACCCACTCCAGTTTGCATATAAAGCAAAGCGTGGAGTGGAGGATGCATGTCTCACACTTCTAGATACGGTCACTAGACAAATGGACTCAGTACATCCACATACAAGGATTTTACTCATGGATTTATCCTCTGCTTTTAATACCGTTCAGATAGATATCCTGCTACACCGCCTCTCTGACCTTCAAGTACATCCCATGTTGATTTTATGGGTAAAAAACTTTTTAACGGAAAGACCACAGCAAGTGTTTTTAAATGGTATAAGTTCTAGCACATCCGTTTTAAATGCAGGCCTCCCTCAGGGATGTGTTCTATCCCCTCTTCTTTTCTCTACACAAACACTGTTTCCTGCAGCAGTGCAGCAATGACACTGTATAAATACGCTGATGACATGGCCCTGGTGGCCCACATGACTGACGTCTGTGCCCTCTCTGCATATCAGCAGGAGGTCCAGAGACTGGTTCAGTTATTAGCGGAAAACTCACTGGAGCTAAATGTCTCTAAAACTAAGGAACTGTGTTGTGGCCCCAAAGGACGGGCTCCATCACCGCTGTTCCAGCCACTTAGTATCCAGGGTCAGCTGGTGGAGCAGGTTCAGACTTTTAAATACCTCTGGACAGAGATTGACACCTGTCTGTCTTTCATGCAGCATGTGGATGCTGTATATAAGAACACAGCAGCGCCTCCATCTGCTAAGGAAACTTAGAGCCTTTCATGTTAGCAAGGATGTTTTAACGCTGGTTTACAGATCACTCATCGAATCTGTTCTTACTTTTAATTACTCATCGTGGTACAACTTTTTAACCGTTACACACAGAACAAAACTGTGTCGTATAGTCAACCAGGCTTCTAAAATAATTGGATCACCTCAAACTCCCCTGTCTGAACTGCACAACCGCGCACTGTTGAGGAAGGCAACCATGATTGTGAAGGATGTCTCTCACCCTCTTTATGCGTTCTTTATACTGCTGCCATCAGGCAGGTGGTATAAAACCCCATTGGCGCGGAAGGATGCATACAAGAAATCTTTTGTACCCTCAGCAGTATCTGTTCTGAACAAGATGAAGTAGGTTTTAAATTGTAACATATTGTTTATTTTTTAATGGTCTGTTTGTATTTTATGGTCTGTCTCATGAGCGTGTCAAAAGGGAAATTTCTGTGACCCCTTTGGGGCACAGACAATAAAGTCTTATCAATCAACAACGCTACATTAATGAGAAATCCTCTTACCTCGCGTTTGTGCTGCAGCTCAGAGATCAGATCAAACATAAAAAATGTGCGTCACGGACTCCATGGAAACTTTCAGAGAATCTGCAGTTAGTGGCTTTCAAAGGGTTTTAGTTATTGACAGATTTATGCACGTTTAGAGAAGAAGGGTCGG
>SSNS01001801.1:0-14735 GCA_006937985.1 Aphyosemion australe | reverse complement strand
ATGATGGATTATTCTTTGAAATAAAGGACTTGAGTGCTTCTATCTGCTTGTGTATCAAAGAAAACATCAATTTTAAATCGTCCAAGTTTATGCCAAGCCGTTTCAGATGAGCGTCATTCTTGAGCCGCCATCATTGTTGTAGTATTGCACCGTTGCACCTCTGCCGCAATCGTAAAAAATAGCTCTGCCATAATGGTGCCAAGGCCTCCCAACATCTCTCTACAAACATAGCTTGCTGTTATTGACCCATCCAACACTTAGCTGAGCCAATGGTAGACCTGCTGAGGAGCACGGCTAGACTACCCTGCAGTACAATTATTACTGCTTTTCTAGATTTTTAGGCTAGGGCAGTGCATGTTGGACATGTCCCAGATTCACTTACATTTACCACGACATTTGCACTTGGGTCTATTTTTTATCTGCTAAACTACCAGAATTCTTCAAGCTCAGCAGTTCAAATCAGGCCAGAGAGGAAATCAAGCGCTGGAGCAGTGTAAAGCATATGGCAACGTTCTAAATAAAAGACACCTGCAGATATATTATTGCTTATAGGACAAAAAACTGTCATTATCTGTGACAACTCTGTGGTGGAGGTAAAAAGAACAGGGGGGAAAAAAATACAGACCATTTGGATACATGCTGCCCGTCTTTCTCCTCGCTTGTTATCACCATGGATGGCTGATATGACCTTAAATCTATGACGCAATATAATCTGAAGCATGTGCGGTACTGATTCATCTTTATATATTAATTTCCTCTGTTCATTTATGTCACATACCAGATACATTGCAGCAGAACAAAGACTAAAATGTATAGAATCCAATTTTAAAGAACATTTAATGTGCAAAATGTATTTAAAAAAAACTTTTAATTAATTTTTAATATGTGTTATTATTTTTCCTGCTTTTATAATTATTGTTCAAATTAAAAAAATCTTTCATTTGCTTGTAGAAGTGTTGCCTCAGTAGTGGGTTAGGGTCAGTGAATGACTGCATGTAAAATGATGCTTTGCTGCATTTTTTGTTGACAGCAGTAATCCAATCCAATTTATTTATAAAACACTAATAAAAAACAGCAACGTGTACCTAAGTGCTGTACAGTAAAAGCATAAAAATAAAAATAAAATAATACAGTGGCAACAAGATTACAAGTTACAATAAAACCAACCACTTCAATCAAAGGCCAGAGAAAAAAGGTGAGTCTTCAGGCGAGATTTAAACACAAGGAGAGAGTCAGCCTGTTTTACATTTGTAGGCAGCTCGTTCCACAACCTGGGACCAATCACAGAGAAAGCTCTGTCTCCTCTGCTTTTGCGTTTGGTCTGGGGAACCACAAGTAGCCCACGATCAGCTGATCGAAGAGACTGCACAGGCACATGCAAAGTCAGCATTTCTGACAGGTAGTGCGGGGCAAGGCCATTTTGGCATTTAAAAACAAATAACAGAATTTTAAAATCAATTTGGTACCTGACCGGGAGCCAATGAAGGGCTGACAGGACCGGTGAAATATGAGCCCCGTTTCCTTTATCAGAACTTCGGGGTAAATTTACCGGAAGTTCCCGACCCCTGGATCAAACGGGGCCTCCGCACAAGGTGTAGTAGACTTACTGCAATCTGGTGTCAAATGGTCTTTATTAATTTGATAATTTGTTAAACCATACAGATTGATTTAACCCAGGCATCATGAGATTCTCAGACTCTTAATGTAGATTCAGCTACATAACATCTAGCTTACATTCCATCACTTCATTAATTGTCTCAGTATCTTGCTTTAACCAGCATTCATCATAATTTGTCCTGTGTTCTCATTGATTCAGAAATCCAGTATTAAATTTATTTTTATAACTGTTTTCTTGACTCTGAATTATTCTGAAGTGTGCGGATCACTTATGGTAAAAGAACCTAGAGTAATGTTAAATTAACATTCAAAGATCAATAAGATTAATAATTCATATTTATATGGATTTTTACATCTCATTGGTCATTTCATAAACGTGTAGCCATAGCCCTAGCGCTACAAAAGCATGGATAAGAATTTTGAAATAATGTCGCGATAAGGATGTTTTTATCTTTGCTAGCTGTCTCAGGTGAAAAAAGCTAGCACTCACCACCGAGCTTATTTGTTTATCAAAACAGAAATGCCTATCCATTTTTACACCAAGAATAGAGATAGTGGGCTTAAGAAACTGGGTTAATGGTCCCAAATCCAAATGGTCAGTACTACCTGCATGTCTAGGGCCAATTTGTAAATCCTCAGTTTTGGTTTCATTAAACTACAGAAAGTTCGCAGGCATCCATGATTTAACCGCGGCTATACAATCCAAAAATGTTGCTGCACAGGAATTTAACTCACGGCTAAGGGGCACATAGATTTGGCTATCATCTGCATAGAGGTGAAAAGGCACCCCAAACCGTCGAAAAATAGACCCCAGTGGAAGCAGGTGAACAACAGTGGCCCAAGAATGGACCCCTGAGGAACACCACATGTCCACATGTACCACATGTAATATAATCATTGAAAGTTTATCACAGGCAAAGTCCACAAATTTTGGATGACAGTGCGTTAATTGTGCATTAAACGGCAAATTTTGCAGAGGACGTTTTTTGGTTTCACATCCAACTCCTTAACCTAAACCAGGTCCATAGAATAGGGATGTTTCGATTGATCGGCCACCAATCAAAACCATCTGATTTCCGTGAAAAACATGTGATCAGCAAATTCCAATAAACGCCTTTCAGAGCCAATCAGCTGTCACTCATGTTTTGTAGCCTGCAGAGACCCTGTGCGCGGCATCATGTCCTACCTCTCCCCTACACGTGCGCGCAGTGTAAAGCAAACTTTTACTCCGTCTGTGAGCGTGATGTAAACCTGCGAGGGCTCAATAACATGCGTCAACACAGCGATTTAACAGGACTTTGAAAGAACAAACTCTGGGCGGAGTGAGGTGAGTTTTCATTACGCCCTGCAGAAATAAAAACACACTCAGAGCAACAGTCAGACACATCCAACGCAGCTTCACCGTCACAAGACTGAGCAACGAACCTCTATTACGTTAAGTGCCGCTTACGTAACCGTTGGAAAGCCTGGGTCAGCATCAATTACACACATTGGGTCCACCCTTCTGCGTCCACACCTTCAGCTCATTTTTCACAAACCTCAGATCAATGTGGTCAACTTGCCAATAGCTTTGTGATGCTTCTCTTTTGGATTTTAGCATTTTTGTGAATAAAGAGACAGATGATTTGGGTGCTACACGATGAAACTGAGACATTGTTGGTTCAAGAAGCTTCTATAAGGATGCTGGTGTTGTACGTTATGCGAGTTCATTTTCAAAGCATTTTTTCTGTTCCTTCATTTTCACCACATCTGCGAGCAACCTCCTTTTCATGTTGAGATTAGCAGCTTAGAGTCAGATGTTGTTTAACGGCTGCCACAGGTATCACTGCAGGCTTTTCCACTGTACGATCCTCCTATGCCTTTATTTTATTTTTACTCACTTCTCACTGTAGGAAATGGATTCGTTTAAACAAGTCACGCGTTGCTGTGTGGTTACTCTGACTAGTTTCTGCTCAATTTAACGGGTGGACCTCGGCAGCTGCATCAAACTGAAAAAGCATCTCAACCGAGCCTGTTGGCTGAAACACTGCTGAATTAATTAGATGTGATGTAAGCCAAGTGGAATCAGCATAATTGTTCATATATTAAAGTTTGAGCATCGCGTTCATAAAACAGAATACACATGATGGCTGTTTAAAAACTGTCTAATGAGCAAATATTCAAAAACGTTATACAATAATGAAAAGGAGGTGTGCAGATGAAAAAAATCGTTTTATCAGATGAGTTTTACATGCAGGTTATGTGAAGTAAAAATAAACGTCAACCTTTACAGCGTCTCTGTATCTTTTGATTCCACTCTTCAAAGTGAGAGACTTGCACTTACAATCCCCCATAAAAAGAGCCAATTCTATCTTATTACTGTAGATCTAACCTTTCCACACATGGTGGATGTTTTCCTCTGCCTGAAGCCATTAAACTACAGCCTCTTGTGTAGCACGGATCCCCCACATTACTCCAGACACATTACTCTGTTTATTTTCTAACCCTAATGGCAGAAATATAAAGAAACACAAAGTTAAGAGTTGCTGAATCCTACAGTTCCTGTGTTTCTATCGTTTCACCAGAGAAAAAAGATTTATTTTTACATTTGATTTACAAAAATTGTGAAAAATGTCCTGTTTAAAGCAACATTCCGCAACTTCTACACCTTCAAATTTAGCTTTTTTGTAAAGTTTTTGCATCATAGTATTATCTATTATGTTCATTTTCATACCTGTGATAGTGTTGGGGGTTCCCACGTCTGTTTACTGCACTATACAGTTTTGTGCTTCGCGTAGCCGCAGGATGTACTGACTGGGTGTCGTTTAATGGCAGCATGTGGCAAGCCAAAGGGATAAAAAAAGCGTGCGTTCTAAACGTGCGTTATGTCCGCCGAAATGCATGTCCTGAACGCGCGTTTTGACGCCAAAGGGGGCAAAAACTCACTTGTTCTAAAGCGAACATTATGTCCGCCAAAATGCGCGTCTTGAACGAGCGTTTGGGCGGACATCATGCAAGTTTAGAACGCGCATTTTTTTATCCCTTTGGCTTGCCATAATTGTATAACGTAGACTCGCGGTTTAGCAGTGGCAGATTCACCAAAGAAAGCTAGAAATCCCTTATCAGAGGAATCTAGGAAAAAAAAGAAGAACATGATAGAGCAAGAGCAAAGACCAGAGTTATTATTGGGCCGTCTTTTCCTCGCTGAAGAGCTCTTTTAGAAAGAAAGGCATGAACTACGGACTCTGACCTAGCCGTGCTGCTAATGGCTAGGTAAGTAATAAATGATTTCACCAGGGTTATTGTGTTTGGTCGGGCATAAATTTGTTATACAGTCCTGATAAAACTATTTATTCAATGTGTGGAGGTGGAAAAGTTTGTTTTCGTTGTTTTGCCTGACATTAGGAATGTAAACATGCCTCTTATGCCCGAGAGAGAGATTTGATTTTACGACAGTGATGTTACGCAGCAAGCCTCTCAGCGACAGAGACCGTATAACTACAAAGTTGCGGAATGCTGCTTTAATACAGAATAAACTTCATGAAATTGTTTCACTGCATGCGTGCATCCACTTGTAGATCGTTTGTGATGTGCAAACAAAAATAGGGTGGTGGTGGGTTGGTGATTGTTAGCATGAAGTGCATGGCATAAAATGTTTTTAACCCCTTAGCATTCCAGTGTCCCGCCCATGGGACAAAACTCATTGTGTTCAGGGGACCTGGAATGTTAATAAACAACATAATTGTGCAAATTATTTCTGTTATACCCATATTATCATGCAAGAATTGTAAATTAAAAAATAATACCCTAAAGACCAATGTTTTATCAACATTTAGATAAAGAATTGATTTAAATTTTTATTCTTTCTGTGTGGCCCAGCACCAAATGATCCATGGACCGGTACTGGTCCTTGCCCCAGCTTTTAGGGACCCTTGTGTTAGAACAAAGACACTTTGATAAATGAAGACTGGAGCAGATATTATATATTGGATAATCATCTCTCTGGCCCTCTGTGAGATTTCTCCACTGCAGTGAGTGAAAATTTATGCCCTAATATTGTTGCTCAGTGTGTAGTGTACACACACACACACACACACACACACACACACAGATTATTTAGGAGAACACAAGGTAAAGTTAGTTCTTCATGTTGCTCTCTGCAGTCTGATGAAAATTTTAATGAGCTCAAATAAAACACAAGACTGAGAGTTGTGTATATTCTTTAGGAGGAGAGCAGAAAAACTGATGAAGAGGGAAAACATCACAGAATGGATGCAGTGAAACATCTGAATGAGCAGATCAGCACAAGCAGATCCTGCAGCTGTTTGTACGGCACAGACGAACCTACTCCACTAACCTCCAGGATATTTGTTTGCCTTAATTAAAAATCCTCCTCATTAAATCACCAGATTTTATAATGATTTGTATTTTTATAAACACGCCTCATATTTTCAGGACTGTGTTGTGAGAATGAAACCAAAGATTGACCACTTTCCCTAGAGATCTAATTGTGTGTAACCCCTGAGTCTGAGTGCTGATTGGCTGCAGTTGCCGTGGGGACACCTGAGGCCCAACGGAGGTCTGGACCTCTGCTAGGATGTTAGAAATCACTGGTGACTCGTGGATTAATGGATTTCATTTATGAGCAAAATGCTCTGGTGGATCATTTTTTTAATGTAGAGTTCAAATAATGTGGTTCATCTTAGATGCTGCTGTTAATTATTGATCTCAAAAGTGGAGTGATAAAATTTAAATTTAAGCCTTACAACTTAAACGTAAGACATACAATCTATGGCTTAATGAAGCTGCTTGCTTCATTTGCTCTTTATGTCTGATTATACGTTAGGATCTGTGTTTACTACATGCAAACAGACTTTCCAGGAAAACTAAACATTGTATGCCTGCTAACGTGGTAAATGAAGTTAAATAGTTTAGATTTATGTTACTAAAACAAAACTCAGGGCTTGCATTCTATTACACATTTACTGTAGTTAAACATGTGTTCATGTTCATTCTGTTTCTTCTGCTCATTAATTGGCTCTTGTGTCATTATTTCTGTGGCAGTGTTCTTCTAAATGTCCACTCACCGGCCACTTTGTTAGGTACATCTTACTAGTACGTGGTTGGACCCCCTTTTACCTGCAGAACCACCTTAATTATTCATGTCACAGATTCAACAAGATGTCTGAATTCTTCCTCAAAAGCTGTGGTCTATATTGACATGACATCATCACACATCTCCATCTATGGTGAGGCCCTCCCGTTCCTCCACATCCCAAAGGTTCTGGACTGATATCTGGTGACTGTGGAGGTCGTTGGAGTCCAGTGAACTCATGGTCATGTTCTAGAAACCAGTTAGAGATGATCTGAGCTTTGTGACATGGTGCATGATCCTGCTGGAAGTAGCATCAGAAGATGGGTCCATGTGGTCATAAAAGGATGGACATGGTCAGCAGGTAGGCTGTGGTGTTTTAACCTAGTTCTGGTGGTACTAAGGGGTCCAAAGTGGGACCAGAACATCTCCCTCCTGCCATTACACCACCAGCAAGAGCCTGAAGTGTTGATACAAGGCAGGATGGATCCATGCTGTCATGTTGGTGACACCAGATTCTGACCCGACCATCTGAACGTTGCAGCTGAACTCCAGACTCATCAGACCAGTAAAGGTTTTTCAGTCTCTTCTTGTCCAGTTCTGGTGATCCTGTGTGAGTTGTAGCCTCAGTTTGTCCTGTTCTTAGCTGACAGGTGAGACACCTGGTGTGGTCTTCTGCTGCTGGAGTCCATCTGGAGCCGCTGTTGTGGTTCAGAGATGCTGTTCTATAGACCTTGGTATACCAGTGGTTATTAGAGCTGCTGTTGTTTTTCTATCATCCAGAACCAGTCTGATCATTCTCCACGGACCTTTAACATCAACTGCTGCTCACTGAATATTTTCTTTAACTTTTCTTTAGATCATTCCCTGTAAACGTTGCAGATGGTTGTGGGTGAAAATCCCAGCAGATCAGAATATTATGAAACAGTCTGGTACAACAACCATACCCTTTTCAAAGACTCCTAAATGACCTTGCTTCTTCATTGCTCCATGCTCAGTTTGAACTTCAGCAAGCCCTCTTCCTCATGTCTAGATGAATAATGAATTAATCTGCTGCCATGTGATTGGCTAATCAGATATTTGTGATTATATCTGATGGAACGGCTGTACCTAATAAAGTGGCCAGTGTGTTTGTGTGTATTTAACTTGTGGTAGCAAGTATTAAAAAATATCATTTTTTTCATGTTTTTTTTACAGCTATAGACGTTGGTTTCCACAAGAGCCACTAAAATGAAGCCTCACCTGACTGGATGTTGCTCAGCATCCTCACTCAGGAGGCTACAGCATCAGCACCACACTCTAGTGGATGTGTGTGCCTGGCGAGCCATGGGGGGGCTAAAGTGCTGCAATAAACTCCTGGAAGAGAACAGGCTGACAACTTGAACCAAGCGTGAACGAGGCTGAGTTTCTTCATCCTGACTCTTATTAACGCTTCAGATTTAAACTTTACCAAGTGGTTGTTGGGCCAATTTCTAAATTGTGCCAGTGAATGTGGATGCAATTTAAGATTTTTATCCTATTTGGTTAACTTGCTTGTATTTATTAAACTATGACCATTTTAGCATTTTATCTAACAATAGTTGCTGCTGAACAGAGCTGTTTCAACAATCATCACTTTTTATTACGTTAAACCAGGATAAATGTCAGATGTTGATGCACCATGAAGGAGAAACACCCCGTCACCCGTCGCTGTCTCTGCGCACACCGACGGAACCTCAGAAAACATAAAACAACTTACCTTCGCAGCAAATTCCGTCCGTAAATCCAGTGAGTGTCAAAAAGTCGAGTTTGCCCTCGAAGAATCCCCCCGACTCCTCTCAGACTAAACGTTCCTGGGAAGTTTGGAGGAATTAAAATAGTTGCACGCCAAATTCTTCCGCTCCTGCAGCCTGTAGTACTGTACCATCTGTTGTGCCAGTGCGCGTCGAGCTCTGCGCGCAGCTTGAGGAGGGGAGAGAGGGGGAGGGGGCAGGGGAGGCTGTGAGGGGTCCAGAGCGCGCAGAAATAAAACAACTACATGCAATAAACTTATCTGGAAATGCAGTCCGTAATAAAGAAATAAGGTTCTGATAAACAGAGAAACTTCTGCAGGTTCAAACAGTAAAATGTGCAGAATGTGGTTGGCTTTTGTCTACTTGATCACCGACAGGAATCCATTCATATGATAGTAAATAGTCAAAAAAATTAAATATAGAAACTCAAATTTCTCTTCTTTTAAATTTTGGTTTATAAATCTTCAGCTGAATGCAAATTGATTTAATGGATCCTTACATGAAGAACAAATCTGAACATTAAATATACGTTTTTAATTAGTTCCTGATTGGCACAATGGCACTTATACTCAAACACAAAATAAATCAAATTCACACACAACTGGACAAAAATAAGCCAATGCACACTAACAAAAGTCTACATGAGCTGTAAATATCTGAAGAAATTTTGTGTCATGATTTATCTACTGGGCTTTAAGTTTATATAATTTACTTTAGGAAAAATGGAAATGTTGATAAATTTAACAACAGCAAATGTTCTGGGAATTTTCTGCCAGGAAATAATCTCCTTGTGCCACAAACACTGCATTGTGATATAAAAAAAATGAGGATAGATTTCAAACTAATTTTAAACATTTTATACGTTGTTTCATTTAAGGGGATATTTTAAAGAAATTTTCATTTGATTTGGACCTTTTTGTTTACCTGATTTTTTAAAGTTGTGTGTTTTTATTTATTGCTTATTCTAAAAAAAATTACCTGTCTTCTAATATTTTCTCATCTTATACTGAATATATTAAAAATATTCCTAATATGTAACAACTTAACAAACGTCTAAACAGCATTTCCTACATTTTTCCTCTTGACTAATCAGAAATCTTACTGGAGGATGCTGTTCTCTTTGTCACTTATGACTCAAGGTCTTAAAGTTTGTGTCCACTGATGGACAAAGTAAACGTGTAGAGGATATGAAAAGGGTAAATCTCATCTCACACATTGACTGGGAGTCACCCAGAGTGCATCTAACATGTAAAATGACTTAAGTTAAAAGTAAGAATTTGTAAAATGCATCTAGTGTGTAAAGTGCTGAAGGGCACTTATCTGTAAGGCTCTATGGACAAGTCAGATTTAAAAAAAATGCGTTTCTTCAAAAAGTTAAGAACAAATAATATATTGGTAGCCTCATTTAAAGAAACACAAAAGAGTTTTTTAATGCTTTAAACTATTGTTTTCAAACTGGTTTCAATGGTTCTTGAGCTAATTGGGCATAGCCTTCTGCTGATTAGAAACTACACTGAACAGTTTTGTGGTTCAGGTAGATAATCTAGTGGGGAGGTCTCTACCTGCTTTAAGGCAATAGGGAGCCTAAGTGGGCTCCCCGTCCCGTTGGCTCATGGGTCCCCTGAACGGGAAAGGTAAGTGAATGTAAGTGAACAAGGCTATAAAAGTTATTTTCTGGCGTTGTCTTCTGCCCTGAATCACACATTTGTAAGTGAAAAATAATTATGTGTTTTAACTATGTCTCTCATATAAGTTGAGGTTTATTTTCTTTCAAAAATTGGTGATTAAAAAGACAAATCACAAGTGGTATATATGACATCACAGCAGAATCTCTTCTCCCCAGCGTAGCTGCTACTGACCACATGGCTAGTAGTTTCCTCCATGTTCAATGCTCCTTCTTTAATCCTGGAAGGACACGAAGCTCGCTAAACTCAGCCAGTTTTCCCCATCTTCTCATTGTCTAGTTTGATGACGTAAATTTGGTGAGACAAGAAGTTTGAGTCCTCTACGTGTTTTCACGCAAAACCTAAAGTAACTTTTCCACCTGTCAAAAAAAAGCACTTTTCGGCATCAAAATGTTCCTTTAAAACTCACGGACATCATGTATTAAAGTATAACAGATAGTTTTTTAAACTTTAAGCTAGAGGTTTAACATTGATCTCAGTGATTATTGCACTAGGAACGTGACCTGTTTCATATTTGACACCACTCTGCAGCTCTCTGCTGACCAAAAACTGCACTAGATAGTTTTGTGGAGCGGGTAGGTGTTCTAGGGGGCACTCTTATACCTGCATTAAGGCTGTTAGCTGTAATGCTAGCGGTTAGCATTTTCAGTTTGCCGATTGTCAATAAAAAGCACAAGAAGAAGAAAAAAAAAGAAGTTTGCTTTTTCTGTTGGCATCATGGTGGAGCCTGGAAGTAAAAGTAAGAGAGTAATGTCTTTGAAGGCGAAGCAAAGAGCTAAAACCAGAGTGAACATCGATGCGGCCTACGGTAGTTTGAGGAGCTAAAGGAGGCTACAAAATCATGGACTGATGGTGACCTGGCTTTGTTGCTGCTGGACTTGTTAGTAATAATATTTCAGTGTAGATCTTTTTATTTCATGGCTTATTAATGGTGCGTTCCAGTTGTCCTCGGAACTCAGAATTTCCGACCAGGAAATGACGTAACGAGCTTGTTTTGCGTTCCAGATTCCAACTTGGAAAAACCACATAAAACCAGAAAAAACATTAAAAAAATCAAACGTCAAAACGTAAACACCAGGAATAGTTAAAAAAAACATAAACACCAGTCAATTTCAGCGGCAATGCTGACATTTTCAGCAACGTAACTATTGATAACAAGAATAAACAACAACTCGGTGCTGTTAAAGCAAAAAGAAAGAAAACAGAACATATAAATGAGGAAAAAATAAAGACAACAACAACTATGGTAGCACTGGGCGCGGACATCGTTAAAATGGTGATCTCGGGGACCTCTGAAACAAACGAGCTCGCAGCTCGGAATTCCGAGTTCATGGCGTCATTTCCGGTTAACTTATTTCGGAAAAACGAGTTCCAAGGACATCTGGAACGCACCATTAGTATCAGTTGGCACGTGTTAGAGTTAGCTCGTTGTTAGCACTAGCTACACCAGGCTGTGCCAGGGCTGTTTATGAAAGTTGTAAATACACGTTCAACCAGAAGTGGGAAAACGTATTTTGTGTTGCTTTAAGAGAAATAGAGATTAAATATGATAAGTTATCAATGAATCTGAGTATGTCTTGTCCTAAAACAAGTCTAATCTCAAAACTTTCACAGCAGTTCGTGCCGTGATTCTACAATATTTTACACCTTCACATTGCATCATTATTTACATTGAAATGTGTTACAGCAAACACTAATATAAAGAGTTGGATCAAAACACAAGGCTTGACTCCGTGTGCTCGACTGCTTTTATTTTAAAGCAGAAACCAGAAGATCAAACGTGTACTCGGCGATGTGTTATTCTGGGATGAACATCAGTGCCTTGATTCCTGCGAGTACAGCAGGCAGATAATTTATAGATTCTGCTGCTTTCTTTTTACCATAAAAGTTATTTCTCGTGTTGTTTTGCTGCTCCCCTCCATCCCTCCGAAGCTCTTTTTCATAGCGTACTTTTGTCTCAGACAGACTGTGCTGTTTCACTTCAAATGCCTCATATCACAACAGCGTACATGGCCTTGTAGCATCACAGTGCTCAAGCTGGAGTTGCTATGACAACGGGAGATCGGAGGGGTTATTTTTCAGTGTTTGTGAACATATTGAGGAGATGATGGGGGGAAAGAGGGTTTTATAATCAGCTAGATTCAGCCACAACTGTGCTTTCTTTTATTGCATTTGTCTGGTTATAATTGTTGTTGTTTGCTAAACATGAATGCATGCCAGGACACTGATGTAATCAGCGTAATATATCCGTGCACATTTGATAGATGTCCATGAATGAATGGTTTCTTTGGCAGTGATGCGTGCTGCAGCACAGATTTGACTAAAGCACGCTTTTCAAGAGGAGCTGTGAATCCATGGAGGGCACAGTGGGATTTATTGCCACCTCGAGAGCAAGGGAGGATACTCTCACTTTTAAAGGTCAAAGCTGCAGACATCAAAAGTGATGCATCAGACCATTCTGCGAGGAGCAGGGCAAATCTTCAAATAAAAGAAATTAAAAAGGAATTTAATGAATGTTTTGTTTATTATCAGCACTTAATTGTTTTAAATTAAACCACAGCAATGATTTACGGAGTCATTTTGTCATGCTAAAAGGAAGAAAATAAACCATTTCAGTAAAGTACTACTAACTTTTTCCATATAACTGAAAATTTAAAGATGCAGAGTTCCTATCTCTCTACTAGTCTAGACCTTAAAAACTACAAAGATGGCGTAGACCTGGGGTTTTCTTATTATTATTTCAAAAATGTATGTATTTGCTTCTTCTTGGACGGTGTATGGCAGACTGCCCTGTTGACTGATTTCTGTAGTGATGAATACATCATGTTGTTCATTGCTCTATTTGGTCCCAGCGCTGTCCAACTGCATGCAGAGACAACCGCAGTTTCAAACCCATGACCGAGCTCTGTCTATGTGTCGTAGCACATGCATAGAATGACTTGCCAGACTAGTAAAAGCCACAGATTTGCTGAAGAATGCTGTTTTTATACGTCCTGTAGACTGGATAAACTTGCAATTTAAAGATTGACTTCAAGAAATTCTGTCTGTTATGAACAGGACTGGTGACAATGAAAAGACAGCCCTGGTGGAGTCCAAACCTCACTGGGAACAGGTCAGATTCACATTCCCAACTAACCAACTGTGCAAAGACCTAGTTAGGACGTCCTACAGACGTGGTATGGACCGACAGACTCAATATAGACAAGATCTGCACGTCCATGTGACGTTGACTGTTTGCAGGGAAATGGCCCTTAACCCCATACTCCCTGAGTTTTTATGGTAAATGGTAAATGGTCTGTATTTGTATAGCGCCTTCTTAGGGTTCTACAACCCCCCAAGGCGCTTCACAACACAATCAACTCAATCCACCCATTCACACGCTGGTGGGGATGAGCTACGATGTAGCCACAGCTGCCCTGGGGCGCACTGACAGAGGCGAGGCTGCCGAGCACTGGCGCCACCAGTCCCTCCGACCACCACCAGCAGGCAAGGCGGGTTAAGTGTCTTGCCCAAGGACACACAGCAGCATTCTCTGGCCGGAGCCGGAATCGAACCTGCAACCTTCCGATTGCTGGACAACCCGCTCTACCTCCTGAGCTCCTGAGTTTTTATGAGTAGAGTTTTTTTGTTTCTGACACACAAATTGCAAAGGATTTATTGTGCATGTTTGTAATTGTAAGACAAAAGTTGGTAGGTAAGACTTACATGTAGCAATAAACAACAGGAATATTCAGGCAGGTATCTAATAAGTATATATTGAAAAAAAAAGATAAAGAACTGAAGTGGTGGGCCTTGTTTTCTGTGCTTCATTTTGACTAAGCTCACCTCTGTTTTCTACACAGCTTTATTACTCGCAGAAAGGATGAGATGAGCATATGGGTATACGTCTGGTCCTGCTGCTGCTCACATCATCTCCACTGACTGAGATCATTTTTCTTTCCATCTAAATTGCAGTTATTATTCCTTTTTCTGCATTCATTCCATCACATACAGTATGAGTCTTTTTTCTATGTCACTTTATTGGTACAGTGCATAAATAGGAAAAAACTGCTGACACTGCAGAAAACAAAGAGAGCATTGTTCCCATCCCTCCATGTAAGTTTAGATTTCATTTGAAATATTTATTGTTAGTATTTCTGTTGAAAAATGTTTGAACTTTTATTAATTTAATAAGCAAACAGACTCACATTATCTGATGCAGACATCTTTTAAAATATCAAATTCCTCTTTTGTCAAAGGACGAATTAGGTAATTTGTAAGAAAACATCAGGTTGCTTTATGTGACAGAGACGTCGTGGTTGTTCCTTGTTTATCAGGACCAATCACAGCATCAAGTTGTCCTTTTTGTGGATGTAAAAAGGTTGTCTTTAGTTTGCAGCGCTGAAATTTTAAATAAAAATAAACTAAAACTATGGTGAGGCCGCTGAATAACAAATGTAGGATATGGTTTGTGTTTTAAAATGAATTTTTCTGAACAAATTTAGCTGGGAAACAAAATACACTGAACTAATTTCATCAAATATTATTTTAATTTACTTAAAATGAATCCAGAAGTGGGTCTTCTGCTTGTCCTGTTAAATGTAAAGAAGA